>JASDQU010190540.1:19350-32303 GCA_032191745.1 Picea mariana
CAATAAACAACACCAATAACCAATAACTAACAACACTATCATTAAGATATTTCACTTCTCCTTCTCTCAGTTTGTACCATCTGTGTGTGTGTGTGTGTGTGTGTGTGTGTGGATAATTTAGTTCATAACCAAGTTGGGATGCAAGGTTTTATCCCATCTTGGTTATGAACTAAGTTCTCCAAATAGCATGATCAATCCCTATGAGAACTTGGTAGAGAACTGTATGATCAGTTGTTATGAACTGAATTCTCCAAATAGAATAAAGATATAAATAATAAGTAACTCCATTCCTTTAGAATGATAAATAGTCAATGAATAAGAAGACATTATGAGGAGGAAACCAACCTTTACAACATATCCAATGCATAAGACACGATTCTTATACAAATGAATCTCCTTTATTGTAAATAGGAGATAAAGTGAGCATGATGTAACCTACCACTAAGCCAACCTAACCATAAATATATACTAATAATTAATGAAGGTTATAGCCTTAACACAAATGCTTTCAAAAAAATCATTGAGACTTCCCATTCTTCTCTCTTAGTCCCAAGGTGGCACAATGTCACTTTTAATTTTATGTCCCGAGCCTGAATGTGTTGGATGTGGGATTGAATTTTTGGTAAGGAGGATAAAGTCTCCTTGATACCCATAAATGTCAAATTGTTAAAGGTGGATCTTTTTCTAGGAAGCTAAGAGAGTCACATGAGTAGTTGTGGAACGAATCCATGTCTATAGTGCATTCACATTCACAAATTCTTTTGCACAATGCCCTTATTTTCTCTAGGACACAACTCTCAAAATTTATTGATGCACCATGGTAAAATAATTTGGGTTGAATGCTCCTTTTGGAAGTTAGGTTGATTCTAATTGAGACCAAAGTATGGGAAATACAYAATTTATTTATTCCACTAACCTATTGAGTATAGATATCACTAGTAAAGAGAATCCCAAGGAGCTAGAGGTCTACTACACCCTAATCATGCTTGCAAGTGATAATAGTCTAAGGAAATATCCATCTTTGAGAGGGGTGAGGAATTCGACACATGGGTTGAGCTAAGGGGTTCAACAAGTAAGGTAGGGGGTTAATGGTTACGTTGAAAGAATGATTGGGATGGTCACAAAGGGATATTGATATTTCAATCCCACATGGGATGACATGTGACTCTAGGCCTGTGATAAGTTACAAGATGAAAGGGAGAGTGAAAGCTAATAATGGTCTCTCTGACACATTAATGGAAATGTAAAATGGGAAAAAATATATATATTGTGGACATAAAGGGATGATTTGAGTTAATTTCACAACTAGCTTGAATAGTGTGTAAGAGGAGGAAATGTAGGAAATCAATATATCTTTTGCAATATATAATTTTTTTTATTTATGGAAGTTTTGTATGATTATGTGACATTCTATTATTTTTTAAAAATGGTACGTTACTTTTCCTTCGAATATAATGCATATTTTCATGTTAGTTCAGTGGTTGAGTACCTAAATGATGGATTTTCATTAAAATAACTTGTAGAATTGTAGTGAATAATTTATTCTTGTGCATTGCTATTTTTTTCAAAATTTTTAATGCAAACTTTATATCTTTTAAATTAATAAATTCAACATAGCCTTGACATTACAAGGTCAAGCACTAGTGTGGGGTTTTTAGGGCCTTAACATAATCCAGTATTTGTTTTACATTGTAGATCTATCTCTATATTAGTGTAACATATAACCCTTTTTTTAAAATGAGTAAGGTAATAAAAAATTATAGTAGGAAAGAATGATGTCTATACTTAAAAATTATGATATATATCAAGAAAAATAAATTAAAAACAAACAATATTATTTAAAAAAACTATATATTTGGAATCTACATAGTTTGATCTATAAGTGTGTGTAGTTTCATTAGCAATGGATTTTTGCAGCTTATTTGAAAATACTATGAAAAACACATATACTCAAATGGATATAGAGAAATGAAGGTTCTTTTTTTTTATCATGAACCACATGGTTTTTCATGTTGAAGCTAAAACCAAAGCACCCAAGTTAGAAAACACGTTGCTGAGTAGAACACTCTCATCAAAAGAAAATTTGAATTTAAAATAAAGCACACACACTTTTGAAATGAACATGTGCTAATAACATGCACATGTTCCAGTCAAATCTCAATAGAGAGATCGGTTTCAATGGGCCTCATTCTGCATGGCAACTCAGGTTCAAACCTGTTGCTATTAGGAGGAGACACCAAAAACTCCAGCCATAATAATGTTTGGTGTGGCATAGGCCAAGTATGACCTTAATTTTTCATGATCATTGGACCATTGGAAAGATATTTTGGAGATATATACATCTTTACTTTTATAAAATTTTAACATTTCAACACAATTTTATTTTCTATTTTCCAGAGAAAAAGAGAGACTAGCCAACGTTTAGAATCATTTCTTGTATTCCCAAGACCACTGTAAGGGTCTTGATAGCCATCCCTAGTATGTAAAACCTTGGAATTTTTCCATTGTGACACTCTTAGGATAAACATTCCTTTTATAGGGACCTAATATACATCCCTAGTACATCAAACCTCATAATGATAAACATATTAGACCCATGTGCTTAAGGTTCCATTTATAGGGCCTTTATGCATGGTGCATGGACCCTAAAAGTATCATTTATGTCTTAAGACACTATTTGTTTTCCTTATATAATGGTCAAGGACCTAATATCCATCCTTAGTGTGCCAAGCCTATAATTTCATCCATATTATACTTCCAAGCTAAAAATTTCATTTACAAAATCCATATTATACTTCCAAGCTAAAAATTTCATTTACAAGGATTGTGTAGTGGTTTTAGACCCTATGCATGGTCCATGAACCATAAAATAATCTTTTAGTCCCTAAGACGTTGGATTTTATCCTTGGACCATGGGTATTGTATTAAGAAGAATCTAGTGTGGAAAACCTCATAATGGTTTGCATATAACTATGGTCAAGGCTCAAAGACCCATCAATGGTTAATAAAATCTCTTAATGGTGTCTATATCTTACTTAGAGGATATAGATCCCCTTTAAATGGTGAGTATATTGGTTCAAKAATTCCTTTTGTACTTGGAATCTCCATTAGGYCATATGGTCTTTTTTCTCCTCACCTGACYATGGTCRTGATCCCAATATCCATTCCTAGTATAAAATACCTTTTGTTGGTGCCCATATTTTGCTTGTAGGTCAACAATTCATTTTAGAGGGCCTATKTGGTGCTTTAAGGCCATGATCTTGGACCATAAAMTTAAAATATTTATATAGGACTTAATACCCATTATTTCCTCTACTTATCATGGTTAATACCTAGAGACCCATCCTTGGTGCACAAAGCCTTTTAGTGGCACCCATGTCCCAATTAGAGGCCAAATATCCCCTGTAAAGGGATTGTGTTGTGATTCCATGGCCCATTGATGCCTCACGAGACTTAAAAGTTTCATTTAAGTGCTAAGACAATTTAATTTCTTCCATGGTGATATCATGGTCAAGGTCCCAAGACCCATCCCAAGTGACCACAAATTCATAGGTAAAATATTCCATCTAAAGGGCTTATGTGGTGGTTTGAAGTGTTAATAAGGGATTATGAGCACTAAAAGGTTAATTCAGGTCTTAAAATCATTTTTTTCCTCAATCAACCATGTCCAAGGCATCGAGACCCATGTTTGGTATGTAAAATGTCTTAGTATTACACATATCCCACCAATAGGGGAATTATATAGGTTTGAGTAGTGGTTTGAGGCATAATTCATGGATTGGGGCCCTAGAAACTTAATTTTGGGTTAAATTCCCTTAATTTCCACACTTGACCATGGTTAAAGATTGAGACCCATCACTTATGTGCAAACATCTAAATGGTACCCATATGCCATTCAAGGACAAAGGTCCTTTATAAAGGGTTTTGTGGTGGTTTGAGGAGTTATTCATGTCCCTTAATACATATGAGATTCATTTAGGGAGTAAATATTGTATTTTCCTCCCCCAATAATGGTCAATACCATTAGGCCTATTCCTACTATTGTAAAAATACTAATGGAATCCCTATCCCACCTGCATGACAAATATCGCCTTTAGATGGTTCTATATTGTGGTTCAAGGTCTTTCTTGTGGACTATTATCTTAAGAAACTTGAATAAGGGTCTAATTCCTTGGATACTCCTTAACCATGATTAAGGACATGAGACCCATCCCTTTATACAAAAAATTGTAATGGCACCCATATATCAGTAGAAGGATAATGATCCCCTATAGAGGACATATTATGTAGGTTATGGCCCTTGATCTCTAAGGGATTCATTTAGGGCATACGGTCCTTATTTTCCTCCCTTGATCATGGTGAGTACCATGAGATCCATCCCTAGCATGAAATACTTCATAATAGAACCCATATTCTACTTGGAGGGAATAGATAATGTCTTAAAGGCCCATGTTGTGCTTTGAGGTCATGTTCTTGGCCAATGACCCCTAAATATCAATTTCTGGCATAAGGCCCTTATTTTTCTCCCTTAATTATGGTTAAGGCCATGACACCCATCCATACCATGCAAAATCTCCTACTCATGCCAATATCCGATTTATATGAAAAATATTCACTTTAGAGGTTCCTTGTTATGGTTTAAGGCCTCAATCATGGCCCATTATCTCAATAATACCGAATAGTGTTGGTTGCCATGATATCATGTAGTGTTGTGAATGGGATGCATGAACTCATGGCAAATAATGGATTTTCTATTGCAATAGTGTTGAAAATTAATATGAATGTTTACATATGTATATGATTGATTAATATGTGAGAATGAATATTTCATCTAATATTTATAATGACATTAAAATTATTAAAATTTTCAACATATGTCACAAAAGAAATATGTAAATATTAATATATATTAATAGTATAAATAAATTAATATGTTTAGTGTACTAACTCCATCAACAAACAAACAAGAAAACATAAAACAATAGAAAAGTATTTGGCATAAGCTACAAGAACCACAATAATGTATTTGTCTTTGTGATAGGCTACTAAAATCAAACAAAATTATATTTGAACTAGATTTGAACTATAGGTTAATAAACTCTTTCTCTAAATGGAGTCAATGGTTCCTTAATCTGATTCTCGGTTTTTTTTTTATGCCCAGTTGCAAGCCGCATCCCAAACCATTTTGGGGACTCTTGGCTAATTCCTCCTCGGAGTATAAAAACCTAATGGAGCAACATTTTTGAGTTCCTTGAGATGTTGTAAGATTTTTTAGGCTTGGAAAAGGTGACCACTTTGTCGATCTTCTCCCTAGGCATGTTTTCATAAATTGGACCCCTTAATCCAAATGTTGCATTGTTTCTTATAGGATTAAACCCTAGTTCTTGAAATCGATGAATAAAGCAACCTACGAGGCATGGGACCTGAGAGTGAGGGGAAATCTAGATGAAATTGTATGCCAGAAATCCAATGGAGTCGACGGTTCCATAGTATGAGTCTTAGTTTTCATTTTATGCCTAGCTTCAAGCCGCATCCTAAACCATTTCGGGGACTCTTGGCAAATTCCTCCTCAGAGCATAAAAACATAAAAGAGAAACATTTTTGAGTTTCGTGAGACGTTGCAAGCTTGTTTAGGCATGGAATAGGTGACCACTTTTTCCATCTGGTCCTGTTGCACGGTTTCATAAATTGGACCCCTTAATCAAAATGTTGCATTGCTTCTTACTGACCAAAACCCTATTTCAAAATTGATGAATAAAGAAACCTATGAGGCATGGGACCCAAGAGTGAGGGGTGGTCTAGATGAAATCATATGATAGGAATCCAATGAAGTCAATGGTTCCTCAATCTGAGTCTTGGTTTTTGTTTTATTCCAGTTGCAAGCCACATCCCAAACCATTTCAGGGACTCTTGGCCAATTCCTCCTCAGAGCATAAAAACCTAACGGAGCAACATTTTTGACTTTCGTGAGATGCTGCAAGAGTTTTTAGGAATGGACTAGGTGACCACATTGTCCATCCACTCCCTAGGAATGGTTTCATAAATTGGATCCCTTAATCCAAATGTTTCATTTCTTCTTACTGAGAAAAACCCTACTTCTTGAAATTAATGAATAAATAAACTTTCGAGGCATGGGACCCATGAGTGAGGAGTTCTCTAGCTGAAATCCTATGCCAAGAATCCAACGGATTCGATGGTTCCTCAATCCGAGTCTTGGTTTTCATTTTATTCCCAGTTTCAAGTCGCATCCAAAACCATTTCAAGGACTCTTGTCCATTATCTCCTTGGGGGATAAAAACCTAATGGAGAAACATTTTTGAGTTCTGTGAGATGTTTCAATCTTTTTTAGGCATGGTCTAAGTGAAAAATTTGTCCATATGCTCCTGAGGCATAGTTTCATAAATTGGACCCCTTAATACAAATGTTGCATTTCTTCTAACTGAGAAAAAACTTAGTTCTTGAAACCGATGAGTAAAGAAAATTCCGATGAATGACACCCATAAGTGAGGGGTGTTCTAGATGAAATGATATGTGAAGAGTCCAACAGAGTCAATGGTTTCTCAATATGAGTCTCAGTTTTCCTTTTATGAACAGTTGCAAGCCGCATCCCAAACCATTTCATGGATTCTTGGCCAATACCTCCTTGGGGCATAAAAATATAATGAAGTAGCATTTTTGAGTTCCGTGAGATGCTGCAAGATTATTTAGGCATGGAATAGGTGACCACATTATCCATCTTCTCCCAAGGCTTGGTTTCATAAATTAGACCCCTTAATCCAAATGTTTCATTGCTTCTTACTGGGTGAAACCCTAGTTCTCAAAATTGATGAATAAAGCAACCTTCAAGGCATGGGACCTGAGAATAAGGGGTGCTCTAGCTGAAATCTTATGCTAGGAAACCAATGGATTCAAGAGTTCCACAATTGATGCATCCCCCTTACCCTCCTAGGGTTCTACGACCTCTCAGTCTAGGATATTTCTAACTGTAGAGTCAAATCGAATCCTCAAGTTCCTCTTTGAACCCAAATCAATTATACATAGTGATGCAGGAGCATCGCCAACAAAGCAAGTCAGCAAAGTGGAGGACAACTGGAAACGCACCAACACACATTTTGAGAATGTTTTGAATTTGAAAAGATAAAACATTAATGTAATATCTAGGAAGATATTTTTTCTTTTATGGTTTGGAGATTGTAATGCACATCTTGAGCGGTTTCTCTCATCTGTTTGTTGGAGACAATTAATGTAATAAATGTAAAGTAGTTGTAGAGATTTTAATTGGATCAGATAGTTAGATATGTAGGAGGGAAAACTCTAGAAATCTCCCTCGTATGTATTGTATTGTAAGATTATTCTCATTGTAAGAGATGTAGAGAAAGAGAATAGGAGAGGAGAGTAGAAGATAGATTATAGAATATTGTATAAGAAAATAGATGATGCTATAGAACCCATGTACAAATGCACTTGGATTAATATAAAAAAGTTGGATCCACCTTCATGGTGTTTATGAATTCTGTTTACATCTATTGAATGGTATGTTTACAATTTTCTTATATGCTATGTTATGCATTTATTTCATTGCTGTGTGTATGTATGATTTCATGTTGAATGCATGAAGTCCGTAAAAGGGAGAGTATGAGTTTAAATTGTTTCTCATCTTGAGAATTCCTACAAGGAGTGCAGTGAAGGTCTGCAAGGAGTGCGTTGACAAGATTCTGAGTTTTACCTTAGAAAATCTCAGGAGAGATACTATTGTTCTCATACCAGCAGAAGTGCGAGTATAACACAGAGCTGTGCAAGGTGTGTGTAGACCAATTGAAGTCTTATAATTTTCCAACCCAGTGAGTGGTTGAAGAGCTACTGTTGCAAGGAGTGTGCAGAACTAAGAAGTTCAGATAATCAAAGATTATCGTGAAGCCGTAAGGAGTGTGGCAAGATTCCCTAGAATCCTTGAGTTTGCAGCAAGAACCAAGCTCAGGAAGGATAGAGGCTTCGAAGAGTTCGAAGGAAGACGAGGGATGAATTCACCTCACATAAATCAAGATTAGAAGGAGGCATTGATTTATTTGGCCAGGAGTATCGAGAACTCAAACAGATGGTTGAAATTCTCAGAAGGAGAACAAACGATTTGTTGTGGACCATTGGATCTAGTGAGCCAGCGGAGAAGTTAAGGCTGAGTGTTTTTCAAAACCCACAAGATCAGGAGGAATAGTCACCGTTACATCTAGATCAATGGGAGTCGTTGATCTTGTGATTTCAGATTTCGACATTTCAAGAGTTGGATTATGGAGAAGGTCGTGACTTGGAGGTCTTGAATTACGAAATCCTGATACGTGAAATTCCAATACAATTTGGACCGTCAGATCATGGGAAGCTCAACAATCTGAGGAGAAGAAGTCGTGATTTTGGACTTCGGGAAAGGGAGAAAAGATTTCATCGTGAATTCATGAGTCACGAAATCTCGATGCACTCGGAGGTGGACCCCAGGATGTGACTGAGGTCATATGGTTGAGGCATAAGGGAGAAGTTGAGGACCCATTATCCCATTTCATTTTTTTAGGGATTGAAGGAGTTAGAGGGACTCACAATAGGGATCACGAGGTCATGAAACTTGAAATACCCTTTTGGGTGAAGACCGTAGTCACACCGGTTGGTCATGTGGAGTGCAGGTTCGCGCCTTGTGCTTTTTGTCATTTTTGGGCCCTTTCCAAATGGGGGGTTGATTTTATGACATGTCATCCAACTTTATCAAAAGGTCATAAATATCTTATTGTTTTCATATAATACTTCATTAAGTGGCTGGAAACCATGCATACATTTACAAATGTTGGTAAAATAATAACTTTATTCATATTAAATCATGCCATTGTTAGGTTTAGTGTGCCTAGAGAGATCATCATAGATCATGGAACTCATTTTAAAAATAGAATGATGATGGAATTAATAGCCAAGTTGGGGTTTTGATAACAACAACCATTCCCCTACTATCCTCAGGAAAATGGACAAGTAGAATCTTTCAACAAGGTTTTGAAAACCATACTCTAGAGGAAAATCAACAAAAGTAAATCCAATTGTAATTTAAATATATTTACAATACTTTGGGTATATTAAACATTCGTAAAAACTACTATGGGATTCACCCATCTAGTGCATGGAGTTGAGGAAATCTTTCTGATTGAGTGTAAAATTCCCTCATAAAAATAATTTTGTTGTTGAGATCCTACCTAACAAAACTACTAAAGAAGAGTGTCTCATTTATTTGGAATATATTTATGAACACTGCAAAGATGTGGCTACCATGAAAAAGGAACAAAAAAGCATGTTAAAACTCAATACGACAAGTTTTTCCATCCTCGAGTATTCTTCGAAGGAGACTTGGTGCGTGTTTATGACCAAGAGGAAGATATATTTAGGGTAGAAAAGTTTCACTACAAGGAGAACATCTTCTAGCAGAGTTTTTTATTGTGGAAAAATTTTCAAAAAAATGTCTGATACAACCTCGTCTATTGATTGTGGAGGTTTTAGTGGATGTTCCATATAACCAAAAATAATTAGGCAGGTGAAGGTTGTAGCAATTTTTTTTCGGTGTTGTTCTTGTCAAAACGCATCGATGCAGTATTAAAAAACACACAGCAGTGCATTACTATAATAAAAACACACTGGTACATTACTATAATACGAACACCCTAACTATTAATCTAATAAAAAAATGCCCCAATGCATTTATAACTATTTCACACTGGTTGCTCTTTTTCATCATATGTAGAGTGTTGGGTATGTGTTATATTCTTTGCATGAGTATCAGTGTTTGCGTTGCTCCGGGCACATAGGGGGGTTAGAGGGGCGAATCCCCCCACGTGGCGGTTCAGGGTCAGTGCCCCCAATTTTTTTTTTGCCTCGAGAAATGTGTCATATATTTAGGTGTTTTTTCAACACATGGTTTTCTATTTTCGGTTAAGAAATTAGGGTTGTTGACTAATCCAGGTCATTGGGTTGGGGTTCTGGATTCCATTGGCTACTATATTTATATTTTATTGTAAAAAATGTATTATGGCCATAGGTAGTAATACAACTGCCTTGAAGTTTGATGAAGTAGTCTCATCCTTGTTGTCGGAGGAGATCAAACAAAAGAATATGGAAGGATAGAGAACATACACATTATTTGCAAGAGGACGTTCCTAAGAAATAAATAGATCTAAGTTCTCAAGTGGGAGATCTAAGTCTAGGGGTATATGTAAATATCTCAGAAAGTTTGTAAAGGTATGTTGGCGATGTGGAAAAGAAGGGCACTACAAGAAGCAGTGTAGATCCAAAGTTGAGAAAAAGAAGGGATCTGAAGAATCTAAATCTACAAAATAAAAGACCTCCAAGGAAGAAGGAGGGGATGTGTACTTGGATTCTTCAAGAACACATGAAGATCATGAGGCATGGTTGGTTGAATTTGATGCATCCTTTCATATGACTCCCCACAGACAGTGGTTTTACGAATATGAAAGGTATCATGGAGGTAATGGTTTTTTAGGTGATGATTCGACAAACATAATCACATGAAGAGGAAAATTCAAGATGAGGATCATATATGGAAGGATTAGAACACTTCCTGGTGTTCTACAAATCCTAGGTTTGGCTAGAAATTTGATTTATGTAAGAAAAATGGATGATGCAGGGGTAAAAAAAATATTTGAAAAGGAAACCTGCAGGATGGTTTGAGGAGAAATGGTGTTGCTGAAGGGAGATTGGTTTGGAACTATATATAATATGCAAGGAAGCACTATTAGTGATGGGTGTAATAGTTCTATTGTTCCTGATATTGGAGTTGAAGAAGAAAGAACTCATACAGTATCTGAAAAAAGGGTTATCCTGTGGCATCAAAGACTGGGGAATATCAGAGAAAATGGTCTTCGACTACTACAAGGTAAAGGTATGGTTGAAGGTATGTCTAACTTCTCTTTGGATTTTGATTTCTGTGAACATTGTCTATATGAGAAGTAGAATCGGGTAAGATTCCCCTCTGGTGTAATGAAGGCAGAAGGAATTTTATAGCTAGTTCACAGTGATGTTTTTGGACCTGTGTCGGTCCCATCATTGGGATAATATGTGTACTATGTCTCATTTATAGATGAGTTCTTGAAGAATACTTAGATATATTTCCTCAGAAAGAAATCTGAAGTATTTGACAGGTTTAAAGAGTTTAAGTCTCTTGTTGAGAATCAAATAGAGAAAATAATTAAGGTGTTGATGACAGATAATGGTGGAGAGTTCTGCAGGAATGAATTTGAAGAATTATGTAAGAAGTACAGTATAGAAAGGCAGAAGACTAATCCATATACACTTCATTAGGATGGATTTGTAGAAAGGATGAATAGGACGTTGATGGAAAAATAAAGGTGCATGCTTAGTGGTGTCATGTTAGGGCAACAATTTTGGGCAAAGGCAGTGGGTATTACATGTTGCCTAGTCAACAGATCACCCTCATTAACATTGGATGAAAAGACTCCATAAGAGGTATGGACTAGTAAAGAACCTTCTCTCACACATCTCAATGTATTTGGTTTTGATGCATATGTTCATGCGCCAAAGGAAAATAGGAGTAAGCTAGATAAGAATGTCGAAAAGTGTATCTTTATTGGATATAAATATGGTCTCAAAGGTTATAAGATTTGGAACCCAGAAACTAAGAAGGTAGTGTATAGTCGAGATGTGGTATTTAGAGAAATGAAGGATGTTGTTAAATGGGAATCCCTACCAAGTAAAGAAGAACCAGAGAAAACAAAGTTTTATTTAAAGGATGATGAGTCAGACTCTACAGAAGAACATGAATTAGAAGAAGAAGATCGTCATACTCAAGTATTGAGGAGATCGGTTCGAGAAAGAAGGCTCCTGGAAAGGTATAATCTATCCGATTTTCGTTCAAATTTTGCTTTGTCTATTACTGATGATTATCCTATAACTGTCAGGGAGGCAGTGGATTCATAAGATGGAAATCTATGGAAAAGGGCCATGGACGAAGAAATGGCATCTTTGGATAAGAATGAGGCTTGGGATCTAGTTGTTAGGATATTTAGACACTTAGGAGTTAGTTAAGATCCACTTGGTCTAATATGTCATTAGGTAAAAGTGTGTTTCTTAGTGTGTTTCTTTAGTATGCATTAGTATGCATTTGTTGTTAGGAAATCCGACGGTCACGATATGTTCCTGACATAGAGTGATCTAACGGTTCATACTCTCCTCGATCTTAACGACCATTGATCTGTGGCTTAACACCCGATTGGTCCATGATCTCTATTTAAAGAGCATGGAGGGTCATTTGCCAATGATTGATTGTGAGAAACTCTCTTGTAAAATCTCTCTGTAATATTTTTCTTTGCATTAATAAACTACTCCAAGTGGCCGCGTTGGCTGGGGCCGTAGATGTTTCCCCGTAAGGGTTTTACCATGTGAAAACATCAGTGTGTTGATCTTTGATCCGGTTATGTGAGTGGTTACTGAAGATGTTTGTCCTCTGTTGGAATACCTGTGTTTTCGAACATGGTATTAGAACCTGTTTGAAGACCCTCTCTTGTTGTAGATCGAGATCGTGAAGCCGAGTTGCCTCATCTCCATTTTTTGGAATTTTTGTACATTTATGAGCTGAGAGGATTATTCCATTGCATCCAGAGCACTCGTTTCATTGAGGAACACTTTTCGTTTCACTTGAAAAGGTTTCCATTTTCCCAAGATACGACCATTACAGTCAGATCTGGAGGTATACAGCCTGAATACACATTTTTTAAACTTCTGCAAAGTTTTATTTTGATTTTACTTCAGTTTGTATTTTTTATTTGTAGGTTGCTACTCTTTTATATCTGCATATTCTCTTTTCCCCATGCCCTATGTGATCTTATAAAATCAGAAACAGATAGGAAAAGGTGCATCTTCCGGGTAAGCTAACCGAGATCTAACCCTTGTTGTCA
>JASDQU010190541.1:4196-15753 GCA_032191745.1 Picea mariana
CAGAGAAAAGGGCAGAAGACATGGTTGATGAGGCTCTGGAAGGTGGAGGGGGTGTTACGCAAGCCAAAGGGCATGACCAAAAACTCATAGTTTCCCTCATGAGTACGAAAGGTTGTCTTGGGAATGTCTGCCTCTTTCATACATATCTAGTGATAGCCCGAGTGAAGATCAAGTTTGGTAAAGAATTGGGCGCCACTCAATTCATCCAAGAGGTCATCAATGACAAGAATGGGAAATTTGTCTATGATGGTCAGTTTGTTGAGAGCATGGAAGTCATGATACATTCTCCAAGAACCTTCTTTCTTCAGTACCATGACAATCGAAGATGAGTAAGGGCTCGTACTAGGACAGATGATGCCTACAGTAAGGAGTTCCTAGACCATTTTCTCAATTTCAGTTTTTTGTGCAAAGGGGTGGTGATATGGATGAATATTGGGGGGAAGGCTTCCTCGGACAAGGGGAATGGAATGATCACGAACACCGTGGAAAGGAGGGAGTCCTTGGGGAGTGGAAAATACTGTTTGATGTTTAGAAAGGAGGGATTGGAGGTCTTGGGGCACTGGGGGTGTCTCTGTGGCTTGTATGGCATGGAGTTGGGCAATGACACCAGAATGACCTGTTTTTAGCAGCTTTTCCATGCAATGGGAACTGATGACCTCAGGTGAACCAACAGTGATGCCTTGGAATTTATATTGGTGGCCTTCTTGGTCGAATTTCATGGTTAAGTTCTTAAAATCCATGAGAATGGGACCCAATGTCCTTAGCCAGTCTGCACCCAACACAATGTCACAACCGCCCATATCAATAGCAAACATATGGGATTTTAGGTGGTTGTCACTGATTTGGAGACACACATTTTCACAGTGCCCACCAAATTTCATAGAACCACCATTGGCAATCATGATTTGGAAATTGTTGATAGCATGGATGTAGCAATGGGTTTCTTGGGCAATGTGGCGATGAATAAAATCGTGGGTGCTGCCACTATCAACTAGAATGATGACCTTTCGGTGCTTGATGTAACCGATTAACTTGAGGGTTTGGGGGGAAAAGAAGCTGATGAGAGCATTGAGGGAAATGATCGGTTCCACATCGAGAGGGTCGGAGGGAGGGTTTATGTCAGTGATTTCTGGTGACTCGGGCACAAGGGGAGTTTCAACATCCTCTTCTAGAATATCCTCAGAGATGGCCATAAAAAGATTGTGTTCCTTACATTTTTGGCCCGAGAAATATTTGTCATCACAATTATAATAGACGCCTTTGAGTTGGCATTCAACCATTTTATCCCTGGTCAATTTTTGAATCTTTAATGGGGCGGAGGGAGTAGTGGGGTTTACTGGTTTAGGGCAAGGGATAAAGGAAGGCTTACAGTTTTGAGAGGAAACAATTTTTTGTGCTTCTTTATCTTTTTTAGTAGCCTCCACCCAACTCCCAAGTCGATCCATGAGAACATGGGCCCGAATCTCCTCCTTGAGGCCACTGATAAAACACTCTCGAAAGAAAGCATCAGTCATGCACAAAGCCAGGTGCTAAAATGTAGCTATGAAGTCTTCTACTATTCCTGATTGTTTCAATTTTTTCAAATAGACCAAATGGTTGGTGTTAGTGTCAAAGAATTCATAAAGCTTAGTCACAAATTGGGTCCAAGCAATATACCCTTGACGGGAAGCTTTTCTCCATTGCCACCATTGCCAACGTTCTTGATCTAAATGGAGAACACCATACAGGAGTTTGGCCAGGTCATCTGTAATGTTGTAGAGAAAGAAATAATGTTCCATTTGGGTGACCCAACCAGTGGGTTCCATGCCATCAAATTTTTTTACATCCAGCGGCAGAAGGCGTATGTCCCATTGAAAGTAATGGGGCTGAAAGGGATGGGAATGGGAAGAAGTTTCACCTTCAGTCTTTGTATGTGCATTAGGAAAAGGGTCATTGGTAGCGATATTTATTTTGGTGTAGAGTGATGCAAATATAGATTCAAGCTGAGTGGTTAGTTCTTGTTTGACTTCCTCCATTGCAGACTGCACAGATGCATTTATGGTGGTTTTGATGGATGTATCATGGGAGGCAATAGTAGCACTGAGTCGTTGCACTTCTTTTTGGGTCTCAAGGAGAGTAGATTGCAAGGTGTTGAAACGAGAATCCAGTTCTTGGCTATGGGTATGGGCCATGAGGATGGGTGAACTGAAAAGGAAGTGGGCGAGGTCAAAATTTTTTGCATAAAAATGATATGGATGAATGTGATAAGGGAGAAGAGATTAATCTAATGGAATAGGTCTCAAATAATGGTGAAAAANAGGGGAGTTTCAACATCCTCTTCCAGAATATCCTCAGAGATGGCCATAAAAAGATTTTGTTCCTTACATTTTTGGCCCGAGAAATATTTGTCATCACAATTATAATAGACGCCTTTGAGTTGGCGTTCAACCATTTTAGCCCTTGTCAATTTTTGGATCTTTAATGGGGCGGAGGGAGTAGTGGGGTTTACTGGTTTAGGGCAAGGGATAAAAGAAGGCTTACAGTTTTGAGAGGAAACAATTTTTTGTGCTTCTTTATCTTTTTTATTAGCCTCCACCCAACTCCCAGGTCGAGCCATGAGAACATGGGCCCGAATATCCTCCTTGAGGCCACTGATAAAACACTCTCAAAAGAAAGCATCAATCATGCACAAAGCCAGGTGCTCAAATGTAGCTATGAAGTCTTCTACTATTCCTGATTGTTTCAATTTTTTCAAATAGACCAAATGGTTGGTGTTAGTGTCAAAGCATTCATAAATCTTAGTCACAAATTGAATCCAAGCAATATACCCTTGACGGGAAGTTTTTCTCCATTGCCACCATTGCCAACGTTCTTGATCTAAATGGAGAACACCATACAGGAGTTTGGCCAGGTCATCTGTAATGTTGTAGAGAAAGAAATAATGTTCCATTTGGGTGACCCAACCAGTGGGTTCCATGCCATCAAATTTTTTTACATCCAGCGGCAGAAGGCATATGTCCCATTGAAAGTAATGGGGCTGAAAGGGATGGGAATGGGAAGAAGTTTCACCTTCAGTATTTGTATGTGCATTAGGAAAAGGGTCATTGGTAGCGATATTTAGTTTGGTGTAGAGTGATGCAAATATAGATTCAAGCTGAGTGGTTAGTTCTTGTTTGACTTCCTCCATTGCAGACTCCACAGATGCATTTATGGTGGTATTGATGGATGTATCATGGGAGGAAATAGTAGCACTGAGTCGTTGCACTTCTTTTTGGGTCTCAAGGAGAGTAGATTGCAAGGTGTTGAAACGAGACTCCAGTTCTTGGCTATGGATATGGGCCATGAGGATGGGTGAACTGAAAAGGAAGCAGGCGGGGTCAAAAGTTTTTGCAGAAAAATGATATGGATGAATGTGATAAGGGAGAAGAGATTAATCTAATGGAATAGGTCTCAAATAATGGTGAAAAAATTTCCAGACTTTTTTTTTTTTCTTATAGCTGCAGGGTTATACTTCGATCTGAAGAATGTTGCAGTGCCGAAATCCACAAATTATTAACCAGAAAGAAATGTGTATTTACTTGGCAACCCAAACACAGTTGCACGACAATAGATCTAGCTGGTTTAATTTGTTTATGTTTATCTTCCCGAAGGGTTAGGTATTCAAGGGTTCTACAGACAAGGGTTTTCCCTATGCTATAGCTCTCTAATATATGTGTGGGTTCCAATAGTAGTACTCAGCCCAATATCTTAGGGAACTAACTAAGGAGGATAGACCATACCTTTAGCCGTACTACCCGACTACCCAGGTACTAGAGAGTATCTTCCCGAGTGTTATTCTCGGTGACACTATAGCAATCTGGCGGCCGATAGGTTTATCTAAAGAGGGCTTCAGGAAATCTAGGTCGATCCATACACAGATGTTGTCTGATGCACTACCACTTGAAGGAGTACCAACAGGGGTTACAAGGGTGGCCAACAGATGTGCGCTTAAGAACCACTTGTATTTCCTGCGTGTATGAATACCTAAACCACGGGTTTATGTGTGTAACAATAGATCTCTGTGGCTTAAAGACGCTAGAATACGTCTCTACCCTGAAAAAAAAATACCCACAATTTCTGCCAAGGAAAGTGATTTGATACCACTTGCAAGATACCAGATATAATAAATACGTAGAACAAAAATAAAATGCTAGAAATGGCAGAATAACAGTAATATAACTAGCATAATCTCCACAATAACACAAAAATAATATGATAACAACAACTCAAATAACACTTTGATTTAGGAAGCAATGTTCATAGGCCTCTTCGAGGGGGCAACCTCCAGTCGAGCAACACTTTATTACAATAATCTCCAAGCTAGAGTTTTCATACCCTCGACCCTTATTTATACTAAATATGTCTATTAAGAGAACCATCTAGAGGAAGATCCTTTTAGAAGATAAATCTTCTATTATATCTTCTTACATCCGCCTTATTCTATTTTATTGAAAGGCCTTATTAATATTGAGCTTTATTACATCTGAATACATTGATCTACCTATGTACGAGTTAGGACCTTAACACACATAGTACCTGAAATGTCTTCTCAAAATTTGGCAAGATCAGAATTGGTCATTCTGTTATCTTCTCCTTCGGTATATTGAAGCTCCTTTCGGCCTCCTCTATCCATTTAAAGGACTTGTGCCGCTTCTTCACTGTATCCATCATTGGTGCACAAATTCCACTGAAGTCTCTAATGAAATTCCTATACAAGATCGTTAATCCATGGAAGATCCTCACCTCAAACATGCTTCTTGGTGATGACCATTATCTTATGGATTTCACCTTCTCTGGATCCATCTTCATTTCATTCGAAAAGATCACAAAACCCAAGTAAATGAGCTCTATCTTCATAAAAGAGGATTTCTTCATATTTATCAGTAGCTTCTCCTGCTATAGCCTCCTCATTAATAACATTAGGTGCCTCAAATGATCCTCTTTAGTCCCACTAAAGATCAGTATATCATCCACATATACAACTATGAATTTTCTAATGAAGTCTTTCAGAATTACGTTCATTAGCCTTATAAAAGTGCTCGGGGCATTCGTTAAGCCAAATGGCATAACCAACCACTCATATACACATTTGTTTGTCTTAAAGGTTGTTTTCCATTCATCACCTTATGTCATCTTGATCTAGTTATATCCATTTTTCAGATCTATTTTAGAAAAGAAATTTTCTCCACTTAAGCAATCCATTAAGTCATCCATTGATCTGAATTATTTTCGGCATGAAATGAGAGTGGAGATATAATAAATAAATGAACAGAGATATTGCAGATATTCAATAATATAAAAAAAATGTGTCAGAGATGCAACCATAAACACAGATATATAGTAATACATGATTTCTATTAATGAAAGAAATGTACAGAAACTGTAAAAATACAGAGTGAAAGACTCACTAGAATGGTGGCAGCTTATCTTATAGAAGAGATGTGACAGCTACTCGCATTCGCAAGAAGATAATTACAATGAGGCTCTTAAGGAATTTTTACAATAAGCAGGAATTCCAAAAAGCCTAGACATCCAAAAACCTAACCCTAGGAGATGAAGTGCCAAAAGTCATGTGGGCCCCATTTGGTTAAGTGAGTACATCAACTTCTCGGTTTCGTAACTTTTACATACGATCTTCATTTTAGGTGTGTGATAGCTCGTTGTAAAGGTATCATTGAGGAGATTCATTTTGGTGGCTCAATATACCTCTGGCTATCATTGAGAACCTCTATCTCAAAAAACCTTTATTTGGGCCCTCAAAATGGCCCCAGAAGTTAAAACTTGCTAAAAATAGTAAATTGCCATAATTGCCAGAAAACTGTTTTGAGCCAGTTGGAAAAGGTGGGTGGACATCGATATCCACCTGGATCAATCCTCCCTCCTTAGGAAGTAATGGTCTCCATTGCATTGAGTTCCCGGGGGAGAGGGAAAAGCGTTTGTTGGATCTGCATCTTAGTGTGCTACATGTATTGTTGGAGACATCGCGTTGATCGGTTTGTGGAGGTATGTCAAGAGCCTATTGAAGATGAGGCTGTTCAAAAAGTTGAGATACATGAGAGGATGGTGTGTAGAAGGAATATTTGTGCTTTGTTGTAGCCTTTTCGACCTACTTCTATTGTATAGAAGGTGCTTGGAGCGAGGCTATAGTGGTTGTAGTGTCCTTCTGTTCTCTTTTTGAATAGATTATGAAGAAGCTAAATTTTGCAGTATGAGATACTACCTTGTGACACTTTTTAGGTGGAACAATAGTTGAAACTACCTCCAGCATTCTGTAGAGATGACCCCCCAAAGTAACAATGACACTAGGGGGTCAAGACTAATAAACAACATGGCACTTCCACATATATGGCTGGCCCAAGAGAACATCACATACATCCAGTGGGGCAACATCACATAATACCTCATCCTTGAAGTGTTGGATGTTGTGTGACAATCAAAATTATTGGCTAACACGGAGATCTCATCCTTGGCTGCTACAAACCTATCGGCCCCCAGGACTAAGATTCGTCATAGGATCCTTCTATAAGCCCTTTGAGCCAGATCGACTCTTTCAGATTCTCTACTGGAATCCCCTTTCAAATTGATCCACAGGTTCTTTTTCATGATTCACAATTTCGCAAATTAGCGAGTTGAAACTCCGACTCTTCCTCCTCCAATTCCACGATATCCAAAATCACGAAATGGCTATAGCTCTTACTCTGTCAGCATCCTCCTTGCATGACCACTAGCTAGGCTTAAGCACTAGCACCTTTCACCTCTCGCGCCTTCGCGAGTTAAAAGGTCCAACCTTGGTAGCTTTCTTTCCCAAACTTTCGAGAGGTGAGATTTGACCTTTCTCCTCTCATTCTCACTACTCACAACTTCGCGAGCCGATGGCTCAAACCTTCATTCCCTTTTTTCCCGAGTCCTCGAGATGCAAGAGGTCAACAGGGTGTTGACTCCTCCGTATAGGTGACGTGTGTCTGTTGATTTAATTTCCAGGCCCACTGAGTAGTTCTACCACATGTCTCTTAGGTCCAACCTTGGCACTTCGCGGTTTCGCTTCTCGTGTCTTAGAGTGCTCAATCCTTGGGCTCTCACCCTGCAAACCTCTGAGTTCACAAGATCTCTAGATCTTTGCCACCTGTACTCCTCCTAATGGATGGTCTTGATTCACTTTGCAGCTTCTCCACTTGTGAAGTTGAAAAACTTCTCCTTCGGACCTCCAATGTCCTAGTCCCCGATACGGGTGATCCCACGACACCTATTTCAATGGGTCCTTTGAACACCGCCACATGTCTCGATGAACGGACGACCCATATCAATTTCACCTTGTCATGATTTCTAAGGTTGAATGCATGAACCCTCGTCCTCTGGACTCCCAAACTCCCGAATGTCGATATCCCGATACAACCTCTTCGAGACTTTGCCTTTTGCTTCTCTTTGCATGAGGTTTAAACCTCGTGCATCTTCTATCAGATCTAACGAATGATGGTTGTTCACTCAATATCTAACGACTTCGGATCATTTCTCCTGTGTGCTCTTTCTACACTACCTCCTTGATGTGAAAAGCTTCAATAGGCCAGATCTTCTTGGCTTAATCCGATGGAAGCTGTTGCTCCTCCCGAGCTTCGACGCTTTCTTCTTGCACTTGGAAGAATTTTAAGTGTCCAAAGGCCTTGACCTTTGTCTTCTTTCCTGTGCAATATCTTCTACTTGAGTCCTCACCTACGCTATCAATGGAATTTTTCCTCCTGAGCTTCTCTCCTCGAATCCTCAAAGGATCGTTCGGCTTCCACGCTTCTTGCAGAACCTCTATGTACACAAGGTGTTATCCGTCCTGAGATTTCCTGTAGCTTCGACCTCTAAGGAAACGCGTCCTTTTTCCTTCCTCCATCAGATGGAGAATTCATATGCCCTCCCCGATATCCTTCTACTCAAATAACTTATTTCTGAGTACTCAGGGTGTTCGGCAACCCTATGAAGATCCTTCCCAGGATTCTTCTTCTATCTCTGAACTCAAAGAGCTCCTCTTGTGCATTCTGGCACTTACTCAATGCCCTTCTGGCAGAGTATCAAGAATCCTTAGTGATTCTTGCTTCTTATGAAATCACGACAAAGTTCTTCCTCTGTGCACTCCTTGCACTAACTCAATCCCCACTTGGAAGAGCTTCACAAAACTCCTCAGAGATTTTGTCTACAACTATGCTCCTTCTACATGGCCTTGCCTCTTAAGGTATTCAGCAACCTCAAAGGTCTTCCTTTGAATTATTTATTTCATCTTTTGCACCCACCTGGCACGTCTTTTTCTAACTCCGCAGAGTTCAGAAGTGCATCTAGGCGCTAGTATTCAGAGACCACAGTACTTTGTCGTGCCCTCCTGGCATGAAACCATAAAGAACCTCTCTCTAGCCTGAAATCAAAACAACTCCCTGTAAATGTATAGCATACATCTACAACATAAATTGAACACACACAGACATTCATTCAACACAGGAAATATGCAGGAAAAACTGCTCTGGTTTATATTAATCAAAATGTCTCTTTACAAGGGTGTTCTGAGTGCAGACTGTAACAAGGTCTCAACTCCTTTTCTTCTGCTCTCTACTCGCAGACTCTCTCCCATGAGATACAATTACAATGAAATATATTTTACATGAGGGGGCTCTTAGAGATATTACCTCCAATCTACCTACCCTATTCAATTATATTGAATGGGCTATCTAGTCCACCATCTTGATCTAGATCTCAGCCTTCAAAGCATTAAAGGCCTATCTACTCTACGCCTGTGCAAAGCATGACTTCATGACTCACTAGCCTAAGACATTAAATTACATTCAAATTCAAAATTGAAAATGAGGGATGCGACTCTCTTCAGCTTTGAATGCATGCACTGATGTGGCTGGCTAGCTGGCTGGCTAACTTGGAGAGATGCTCCTACATCATTGGCAAAGCCACCAGATGTTGTATGGATACGGGTGTGGTGTTGTCGACAATCGCAATTGTTTGAAGAGCTATTCTAAGATGAGGTTCTTCTGGCTTCCGCTATCAACAATAAAATGAAGCGGGGTCCCTTTCACCCACATCTGTGAATGAAAAAGGTGCTCCCCCTCTTCGGGATTTGTTGGTTCTTATGGTTGAATTGATGCGGTTGCGATAGTAGCAGTGGGGTCTGCGTCAATGATTTGTCCTTTACCAATATTTTATGAATCAGGGTTCAGCTCCTTGTCTTTGATCTCAACCACCAATGACTATTTTGAGTGACATTCATCGGTGTTGTTCTAGGGGCTTTTGTGGAAATCACACCATTTTCCAGTGTCCTATGTCTTCCCGTGACCCTTCTTTTCCTATGTCTTGGACTGGTTTTCAGGAAATTGTTTGTTAGGGTTGTCTTTGTCATACTTTGGTTGTTTTGAATTTACAAATCCAAAAACCCATTTGTTCTAGTGATTAAATTTATGCTCAATTTTAACAGCATATCGATAAGCAACACCGAGTGATGAGATGTCCAGAAAATCCATTTCAGTTTGGATGCATCTGTGTAGAGCCCCATGGTATTTCAGAACCAAATGTCGTTCAGAGTCTTTGATATCCGGCTTGGTTTGCAAGGTATGGAAGGTATTGGTGAACTCCAAAACTGCTTGGCCCCTCTTTTTCCACAGTGTGGTCCATCTCATGTACTGGTCCTTATAGTTTCCAATAGGGTAATATTGTTCCTTTACTGCATCCACAAAAAAATTTGAACTGGGATCGACCCCATATATTTTAGACTCCTTTGTGGAAATATTCTCCGAATAAGTTTCCCACCAATGTTTGACATGGGGGAGAGATTTAAGGAGTGTGAATGTGATCTTTCCTTTGTTAGAAAATTTGTGAACAGAGAAATAAACTTCTAGCAGATTTAACGATTTGTCTAGGGCTTTTGCATCTATCTATCCTTCAAATACAGGAATATCAAAATTAACTTGTACCTTGAAAGGCGAGGTTCCTCCAAAGTGGCCTCTTGATGAATATGTGCCTGTTGCTATCGGTAGGCGTTGAAGGACGTGGGAAAAATTCTCCATCATTTCATCCCTCTGTCGCATGAGAGCTTGCTCAAGCAACAGATTGATAGGATCGTCTGCTCCATCATTTTTCTCTTCTTCCGCCATTGAGGGATTCATGGGTGTGTGAGAGATATTTTCTTCAAGAGAGACAATCTCGACACCCAACTTGCTATACTTGGACCTTGTCGGGGACATGCACTGAAAAAAGGATCAAGAGCAGCCTGCTCTGATGCCACTAACTTGGATTATTTTCGGCATGAAATGGGAGCGGAGATATAATAAAGAAATGAGAAAAGATATCGCAGATATTCAATAATATATCAAAAATGTATCAAAGATGAAACCATAAACAAAGATATACAGTAATACATGATTTCTATTAATGAACGAAATGTAAAGAGACTGTAAAAATACAGAGTGAAAAACTTGCTAGAATGGTGGCAGCTTATCTTTGAGAAGAGATGTGACGGCTACTCGCATTCACAAAAAGATGATTACAGTGAGGCTTTGAAGGCCATTTTACAATAAGCAAGAATTCCAAAATCCCTAGACATAAAAAAACCTAACCCTAGGTGATGAAGTGCCAAAAGTCATGTGGGCCCCATTTGGGTAAGTGAGTACATCAACTTCTTGGGGTCGTAACTTTTGCATACGGTCTTCATTTTAGGCGTGTGATATCTTGTTGGAAATGTCTCATCAAGGAGATTCATTTTGGGCTCTCAATATGCCTTTGAATATCATTAAGAAGCTGAATCTCGAAAAACCTTCATTTGGGCCCTCAAAATGGCCCCAGAAGTTAAAACCTGTTAAAAATAGTATATTGCCATAATTGTCAGAAAACTGTTTTCAGCTAGTTGGGAAAGGTGGGTGGCCACCAATATCCACCTGAATCAATCCTCCCTCCTTAGGAAGCAATGGTCTCCATTGCATTGTATTCTCATGGGAGAGGGAAGAGCATTTGTTGGATCTGCATCTTGGGGATCTGCTTATATTGCTGGAGACATTACGCTACTCAGTTTGTGGAAGTATGTTAAGAACCTGTTGAGGCTGAGGTTGTTAAAAAATTTGAGATACATGAGAGGATGGTGTGTAGAAGGAATATTTGCGCTTTGCTGCAGTGTTGTTGACCTTCTTCTGTTGGATAGAAGGTGCTTGGGGCGAGGTTGTAGTGGTTGCAGTGTCCTTTTGTTCTCCTTTTGAACAGATTGTGAAGAATCTATATTTTGCAGTATGAGATACTACCTTGTGGCAATTTTTAGGTGGAACAATAGTCGAAACTACCTCTAGTATTTTGTAGATATGACTCCCCAAAGTAACAATGACACTACAGGGTTGAGACTCATAAACAACATGGCGCTTCCACATGTATGGCTGGCCCAAGAGAAAATCACAGACATCCAGTGGGGAAACATCATATAATACCTCGTCCTTGAAGGGATGGATGCCGTATGACAATCAACATTGTTGGCTGACATGGAGATCTCATCCTTGGCGAAGCCACCCGATGTTGTATG
>JASDQU010190544.1:25701-39793 GCA_032191745.1 Picea mariana
TAGATATAGAAGTGATCATTATTATATAGACTATAACTGTCTTTCGGATAACACTAAGAAGTTTCTTAGGAGAATTCTAAGGCACATCTTGAAACTAAAGGAAATGATCAAGGAACACGAAGAGAGAAATAAGACCAAATTAGAAGAAAAGGGAGAAGAGATCACAAGACTAAAGAATGGAAAAGAAGATATGAATGTAGATGATGAGATTAACAAAAATTTTGAAACCATTGTCCATATCAAGATCCAAATTGAAGAAGCCAAAAAAATAGAAGAGCTATTAAAGAATCAAATAAATGAAAAGGAAGAGTCATGTTGTAAGTTATAAGATGAAATTGTTGACCTTAGAAAGAAGGTAGAAAAGTCAAACAAATTCTTGAATAGCTCACGAATCTTGGATGAGATCTTGGAAATTCAAAGATCACCATGTGATAAATTAGGACTTGGATACAAAGAAGAATCTACATATGTTGAAGCAAGCACCTCAAATAAGCATGAGGTAAGTCCATCAAAGAAAGAAGACAATGTTGCAAAACAAACATCTACACAAGGCAAAGAAAATCTCAAAAGAACAAAGCAAGAAAGACATCAAGAAGCCACTTTTGGGACACCAAGGAAAAGGTATGGAAGTATTTTTCATGGGAATTGTTATTCATGTAATGGATATGGTCACAAATATTTTGAGTGTAGATCTTATGAAAGGAGATATAATGGAATATTTTATAACACCATGAGGTGTTGCAGATGTGATCAAGTAGGACACATTGTTGTTCACTATAACACCATGAGATGCTACAACTGTAGTGCTTTTGGCCACAAATACCAGGAGTGCTGGAACACAAGAAGAAAGTCCATGATTAGGACATCACAAAGCATGGCTAGAAGAAGGAATGAAGTAAGAAAGGGAGACATCTTTGAAAATATGGATGCTCGGAGCTTAAGTTCTGAGAAGTGGGAACCTCTACAGAAGTGGGTGAAGAAGACAAAACAACTAGAACATGATGAAACACTGAAGGGAAGCTCAAGTAAGTCATCTACTGAGGAATACGTGGGTGACAGTGGTAGCAGTCGTGTACATACGCAAGCTAACCTTTTATAGGTCGCGTACATACGTGATTTATCTATGCAGCAGGCTGCGTATATGTGGTGAAGCCTAAGAAAAAGGGCTATGCATAAGATTGGAGTTTGATGTGATGGTATAACTCTGTGATATAGGGTTTGACATTGTTTATTGCAGGATTCTAACACTGTTTGCTACAGGTTTTTCATGGTAAAGTGACGATGTAAAATAAATCTTGGGTGCATGGAACTAACCCATGAGTATGGATTGATTTTGATCTATTGGGGTACATGGATGGTACATATTTGAGTTTCATTGATATATCTTATGATGTATTATTGAAAGCATATGATGGATATCATGGTGCATGCATTTTGCATATGGTTGGGCTATATATTGAGACATGTAGTTGGTGAGTGAGTTGATAGTCATGTTGTACATCATTGGGGAGTCATAAATTGTTGATGCATGGTTGATATACTTTCTTGGTGCAAGTGATGATGCATGATCATTGATGGTACACTCATAGATGGTATTTGTTTGGCATATTGGTAGATGCACATGTTGGCATATTGATAGAGGCATATGATTGATTCCATGGATGTTATATTTTGGCATATTGCATGATGTTGATGTACATGGTTGATGTACATGGGTGTTTTGCATGGTGGGCACATTTTGGTACATGATGTACTTGGTTGATATATTGTTCATGATTCTCTATTTCATTGATGACATATCTTTTGTTTCATGATGTATGGTATGGCACAAGTTTGATGCATGAACAAGTCCAAGGATCGTCATATGGTAGCATATTGTTCATATTACAAAGAAGATAGGGAGAGACATACCCTTAGGGGGAGTCGTTCTTCTTCCCATGATTCTAGGAGGAGATATTTATCAGATGCATACCTAGAAAAGAGCTCTATACTTGAGGAAAGAGCACAGAGGCATAATTCCAGGGGGAGAAATGGTCATAGAGGGAGCATGAGCAATTTATTTTCAGCATTACATCAGATTGATATCCCTTTCTAAAAAAGGGAGAGATTATTTAGAGGAATATCAAAGGCACTTAGATAGGGGGAGAAACCCCAAGAGGAGAATGGCCCTTTTCCATTGATGTCAAAGGGGGAGAGTTAATCACATTGATGTAATTGATGTTTATTGATGGGGAGAGATAGTCATGATATTGAATATTGATGTAGAGAATGTCTTATCTATGTGTTGACATCAATAATTGGTATAACTGGTAATTGGTGTTGACATCAATGTTGGTATTGCCATCAATGACAAAGGGGGAGATTGTTGGATCATGTTGTCATTGATGCCAATGGTTTTATTATTTGGGAGATTGTTGGAACATGTGTCATTGATGAAAATGGTTTGATTGATTGATGTCATTGATTTATGTCAAGTAATTGATTGATTGATGATTTTCCTTGATGAGAATGATAGATGTCAAAGTGGAAACCAATTGATAAAGATAGATCATTGATATGGTGTATATGATGCAGTGGTTAATTGATGAAAATATGAATCATTATTTTCTTATCATGATTGATAAGGTGCACAAATGGATGAACTCCAAAGTGTTCCCCTTATGGTGAAAGCCCTCACGGGAAGACTCTTTGTGGATTGAGTTATCCTAGAAGAATGGTTGGAGGACCCATGCTTGTATATGGAATAATGAGATGAAGATCAAGGAAAATGTTGGTGAAACTATCCTAGATGGATAGTGCTTTTCATGCCATTTCCAGTGGTATGTGGAATGTCACATAACTCCTCATGGTTTGAGAGTTATGGCCTTATGAAGTTGGAGGACCCCCATATGAAGGCTTGAAGCCCCCAAGGTCAAAGGAATCAAAGTGACCTATAAGAAGAAATCATTATTTAAGTGATAAAGAAGTGAAAAAATCAAGAAGGAATATTTAAATGATAAAATATTGGAGAAGTTTCTATTTATGGAAAGTGGTTAACCCTAAAATAAGGAAAATGGGTTAAGTGACCTAGAAGATGAAAGTATAAATAAGAAGCTAGGATATCTTGTAAAGTGTACATTTTTGGTGAGAATCCTTTTTGTGGATCAATGGAGAGCTTCTTGTGAATATCTTTTGGATTACTGATGGAGAGCTTCTTGTGAGAGCATCTTCTTGGTGTGAATCTCTTAAGCATGATTTAAGATCTATTCTGAGGAAGAGAGCGAGAGGAGGATCTCATGGACACATCAAAGTTTCGGCAATGTCAGAGATCTTGACGGAAAAATTCTCAGAACTTCAAAAACCCTAGTTTTGGATGCATACGTGGGTTGTCTATGTATAGGGTGCGTATACATTGAGGTATACGCGGGTTGGTTGTGCATAGGGTGAGTATGTATGTGGGTTGTATGAGGACAGGGAGTGTATAGTGGATAGAATGGTGAAGACTTGTGTTTGAGCTGGTGCCAAGCTCTTGGATAATAAGGTAGGTTCCAGATCTGCATTCTATGTCCTCAGATCTATCACTGAGACACTGGTATGGTTACATTATTGTCTTGATGGATACTATTGTTTGATGTGTTGTTTGCTTAGAGAATTATTGGTATGGATCCTATGATGTGGTTCGGTTTGGTTGATTTGGTTGATGGAGTGAGCAGTACTCTTTTGATTCAGTGGTGACATGATTGCTATGGTATACTAGTTGTTTATACATGTTTGAGATAGCATTCATATTGATTTATTGTGGAGCATGAGCAAGCTATTGGAGAGATTGGACGTGTTGTGATTAGCTGGTGGTCATATTGGACAGTCAAAGATAGAAGAGAATGATATATTGATTGCAGAGAATATGATTTGATCTTGAAGGACAAACCCTAATAGCACAGAAGGTATACGCAGGTTGTTGTATACATTGACCAGGTGCATACGCAGGTTGTAGTGAGCCAAGGTGCGTACACACGCTGGCTACACTACTGACAGGTCGCGTACCTGTTGACAGATTGATATATGTTGAGGATTGTTGCCTCATCTCAATTGGTGTTGAGGGTGTAATTTGAGTCTTGCATTATAGAGATGGTGCTCTTGTAGAGTTGTAATCTATTCAGTTGTTGTTGATAAACCCCCAGATTGTTGTCCATAATAAAAAGTTGTTCTTTGTGTTCCTTGTGGTGATGACTTGTTGATGATATATTGTTGATATATGTTGTTGATATATGTTATCATTTAACTGGTTGTAAATGATAGCAATGGGTAATGAATGAATGTTGAATGTTAACTAAGAAGTTTTTGTGTAAGAGGGAAGTTTTGGGAAAAAGAGCCCCACACTCATTCACCCCCCCTCTAAGTGTGGTAGGTGTGTCCAACACATAGCATATTTAGTTAGCATCCTTATTCATTTCATGGCTAAGCCTTATGTAAGTCACTAGAAAGTTTAAAAGAAAGTCCTTCGCTACTTGAAAGGAACAATTAATTTTGGTATTATGTATACTAATGTGTTGAATTTTTGTCTCAAGTAGTTAACTAGAATAGTGTTAAACATTTAAACAATTAGCACAATAACTTCATATAAATGATCACTTCAAGAGAGACATCCATATCATACACAAGATTTACCCTGGGAAAACCCAACAAAACATCCTCTATATAGATTCAACAACAAGAACAATGTCTCTCTCTCCAAGATAGATATTACAAAGCAGAAGTTCATTCCCAAAACCTTAACCAAACATAGTAGTGCACCACTTAACCAAAATAGACTCAAGAGATAGACCAATATACTCCATGAAAACTTCTCCTTGTTGCAGTATCATCTCCCCCTAAGACTTGTGTACTTCTCCTGACTAGAGAGTTTGTGTTGTGTGTTTTCCAAATGAGGATCTGGCCTCTTATAAATAGCAGTTGGCCAGCCTAAAATTAGGTCTTTGCTGACCTGACACTTTCACTAGGGCACAATAGGGCCAACCTTACAAAAGACACTTTATAAAATACATTAGACCTTTTTACTTTGGCACAATAGGGCCAAATTGACAAATGACACTTTATAAAATACATTTGGCCTTTTACAATGGCACAATAGGGATGACATGAATAATTACAATAAAATAGGAATATCTTCCCCTGCTACTCAAAAATTTAACATAATGAATGTGATGTTGAGTTGGCAGGTTATTCTGATTTAGATTGGGCTCGAAATCCTGATGATAAAAGGTCTAATTTATGTTATGCATTCAATATAGTATCAGGGTTCGTGTCATGGAGTATCAAGAAAAAAACAATTGTTTCTTTGTTTTCAACATAAGTTGAATACAAAGCCTTGTCTAGTGTAACATGTGAAGCAGTTTGGTTGAGGCGAATTCTTGAAGATGTTGGAGAGAAGTTGATCCTGATAATGTTCGAAATGAAATGAAATAAGAGAAATTACAATGAAATACTCGTGAAACTTTCTAGAAATAGAGAAATACAACAACACTTAATTTCTATTAATGAAAGAATTGTAAAGAGACTGTAAAAATACAGAGTGCAAGACTCACTAGAATGGTGGGAACTTTAACTATGAGAAGATATGTGATAGCTACGCTCATTTGCAAGAAGATGATTACAATGAGGCTCTGAAGGCCTTTTTATATTAAACGGGAATGCCAAAACCCTATACATCCAAAAACCTAACCCTATGAGATGAAACTCCAAAATTCATGTGGGCCTCGTTTGGGTAAATTAGTACATTAACTTCTCAGAGTCGTAACTTTTGCATGTGATCTCTGTTTTAGGCACGTGATAGCCTGTTGAAAGGTATTTTTGAGAACTACACATTATGCCATCAAAATCTAACTCTATCTACAGTTTGACTGTGTAGAGCCAAAATAACATTTTTGAGGGCCCCAAAACATCCCTAAAAGTACAACAACATGTGCTAACATGAAAACATACAAAGTAAGCCAGTTGGATTAGGTGGGAGGCCACCAATATCCACCTGGAAGATGTGTAAGGCTCTAGTTAGACCCAGAAGTGTAGAACTCACAATTAAAAAGAATTACAGAAGAACGTGTTGAACTAAAAATTGGCAAAAGGAACCAGTTGGAACATGTGGGTGGCAACCAATATCCACCTGGATCAATCCTCCCCCCTTAGGAAGCCATGGTCTCCATTGCGTTGAGTTCCTAGGGAAGAGGGGAAAGCATGTTCTGAATTTGAATCTTGGTGAGATGTGTGCTTTGTTGGAGAAGTTGTGTTGCTTGGTCTATGGAAGACCATCACAAACCAATTGTTGGTGGGGTTGAATATGCTCCACCAACCTGTTGTCTCTAGGTTTGATGGGGTATTGTGTAGGCACCATTGTATGTGAAGAAACAATATATTCTTTCTCTTTGAAAATATATTTTTGGTGGATAGAAGGTGTTGAGACTGTAGTGGTTGTAACAATCTTATGTTCATCCTTTGAAGAGACTGTGAAGAGGATGAATTTTGCAATATGAGAGATTACCTTGCGGCACTATTTTGATGGAACAATAGTTGGAACTACCTATGGTATATGATAGAGCTGACCTTCCAGAGTAATAATGACTTTACGAGGTCTAGAATCATAGACAGCATGACGTCTCCACATATATGGTTGTCCCAAAACCACATCACATACATTGAGAGGGGAAACATCACACACTACCACATCCTTGAAGGGATGGATGCCATATGACAGGTGACACTGATGGTTGACATGGAGATCTCGACACTGGTGCAACCACCCAATGTTGTATGGTTGCAGGTGTGGTGTTGTTGATAACCCCAACTGTTTGGTGGCCTTAGCTAATATGAGGTTCTTATGGTTGTCGTTATCAACAATGAAATGCAATGGGGTCCCCTTCGCCCACATCTATGAATGGAAGAGGCGCTCCCCCTCTTCAGGATCTACTAATTCTTCTGGTTCAATTGTTGTAGTCGTGACAGTGGCAATGGGTTCTGTGTCGATGATCTGTCTATTTTCAATATTTTCTAGATCAGATTTTGAATCAAGGTTTGGCTTCGTGTCTTTGACCTCCTCCATGAATGATTGTTTCAAGCGACATTCATCGGTGTTGTGCCCGGGGATATTGTGGAATTGACACCACTTCCTAGTGTCATTCTTTGTCTTCCCTTTACCCTTTTTGTCCTGTGTCTTGGACTGTTTGTCTAGGGGATGCTGGTTAGGGTTGTCTTTATTGTGCTTTGGTTGTTGCAGGTTTTAAACCTGAATTCCCATTTTTTCTGGTGCCTACATTTCTGTTCGATTTTGACAACATATCGATAGGAAGAACCCAATGATGAGATGTTTGGGAAATCCATTTCAGTTTGGATGTACCTATTCAAATCCCCATGGTATTTCAGAACCAGATGTCAATCAGAGTCCTGGATACCCAACTTAGCGCGCAAGGAATGGAAAGTATTTGTGAACTCTAACACTATTTGGTTCTTCTCTTGTCGCAATGTGGTATCAACAGGATAGTATTTTTCTTTGACCGCATCCACAAAAAAATCCCAAGTGGGCTTGACCCCATAGATACGAGATTCCTCTGTGGAACTTTGCTCCCAGTAATTTTCATACCAATGTTTGACATGGGGGAAAGCCTTGAGGAGTGCAAAGGGGATCATTTCCCTGTCAAAAAATTTTTGAATAGAGAAATAACCTTCTAATATATTTAACCATTTTTCTAGGGCTTTTGCATCTATATGACCTTCAAATATGGGAATATCAAAATTAACTTGTACCTTGAAGGGAGAGGTTCCTCGAAAATGGTCTCTTGATGAAGATGCGCTTGTTGCTATCGACAGGCGTTGAAGAATGTGTGAAAAATTCTCCATCATTTCGTCCCTCTGCCGTGTGAGAGCTTTCTCAAGCAACATGTTAATAGAATTTTCTTCTTGGTCGTCTTTCTTTTATGCTTCCATCAAGGGTTTCTTGGGTGTGAGAGAGTGATTGTCCTCAAGAGAGAAAAACTAGAGATCCAACTGGCTATACTCGGACCTCGTTGGGGACATGCGCTAAAAAATGATCAAGAGCAGCATGCTCTAATACCACTGATATAGATTATGTTCAGAACGAAATGAAAGAAGATAAATTGCAATGAAATAATCGTGAAACTTTCCAGAAAAAGAGAAATACAACAATACTTAATTTCTATTAATGAAAGAATTGTAAAGATACTATAAAAATAGAGAGTGCAAGACTCGCTAGAATGGTGGCAGCTTTATCTCTGAGAAGAGATGTGATGGCTATGCTCATTCAAAAGAACATGATTACATTGAGGCTCTGAAGGCCTTTTTATGTTAAACAGGAATTCCAAAACCGTAAACATCCAAAAACCTAACCCTAGAAGATGAAACGACAAAAGTCATGTGGGCCATGTTTGGGTAAGTTAGCACATTAACTTCCTAGGGTCGAAACTTTTGCATACGATCTCCATTTTAGGCATGTTATATCCCATTGGAAATGTCATTTTTGAGAACTATGAATTACACCATCAAACTCTGACTTTGTCTAAAATTTGACTGCGGCGAGCCAAAATAACATTGTTTAGGGCCCCAAAACGGCCCTGGAAGTACAATAAGATGTGATAACATGAAAACATACAAAGTAAGTCAATTCAATTAGGTGGGAGGCCACCAGTATCCACCTGGAAGATGTGTAGGGATCCAGATAGCCCCGAAAGTGTAGAACCCACAATTACAAAGAAGTACAGAAGAACGTGTTTAACTAAAAACTAGCAAAAGGAGCCAATTGGAACAGGTGGGTGGCCACCAATATCCACCTGGATCAGAAGTAAAAAGGACCAACATGCATCAATTTTAATAATAACAGTTCTATAAAATTGGCACATAATCCATTATTTCATGCTCGAACAAAACATATTGAGATACAACACCACTTTGTGAGAGAGAAGATTGAGTCCAAGGAAATTGATTTGATTTATTGTAATACAAGTGATAATGTAGCTTATATATTTACTAACTCTGTTGGAAGGATCAAGTTTGAAGTCTTTAAAAACAAGTTAGGTGTTGTAAATAATCCATTTCTCCATTAAGGAGAAGTGTTGGATTAATGTAGAAATGAGTGTGAGTTTGAAAGTATGATTTATTGGTGTGATTTTTCATAGATCTAGATGGTGTGAGTTTTCATATATCTAGAAGGTGTGAGTTGTATTTTCTATAATAAGAATTTCAGATCCACCATGTCCAAATATAGAAGAGTGTTGCATTGTTATAAATTTATTGACTATCTTAGAAATGAAATCAAATGGTGTGTGAGACATTTGTCTCTCGTTATGAATTTGTATCTATTTTATAACAAGATAGTCAATATTCATATAAAAGCCATGTGAAAACCATTAAGAGTATATTTTGATTAAATCAAGTCTAATAATTCCTTGAATTTAAGTACCAGATGTAAATGGCACCATATTAAGTCCACCTCTACCTCTACCTCTACCTCTACCTCTAGTCTTTGTTCATCCTTAATTTGATTGTCTTATCATACCGTATCTGTGTCGCAATGATGGTGTTGTTTTTGTGTGGACAATAATGTTTTCATCAACCACATACCCACTCCAATTTTTCTAAATTTATTTTGGTTAGTAATTTGTCCATCGCAACTTTCAATCACTATTTTGCAGAGAATTTCACTCTAAGTATTCACCAAACACATCTCAAAGTGTGTTGATATATATGTAACGAAATCCAAGCCAAACCAAACCGAAACACAACAACCATGGGTCGCTTATGCTAGATCATATATTCTGAATTCAAATTGCTAAGAAGTCTTATCTTCCTCTTCCTTAGTCTCTTGCTTGTTCTTTTTCCCTACAATGCCATCTCTAACGAAGGAAAAATCTTCCTGCACATAAAAGAGATGGATAGGATTTACAAACATAATGTTTTGAGCAACTAGAATTCGTCTGATCAAAACCCATGTGGTTGGAATGGAGTATTTTGTAATATTGAATTCAATGTCATCACTAAAGTTAATCTCTCCAACACTTCCATTGCAGGAAAGTTGGCTCCTACTGTATGTGGCCTTCAAAATCACACAGACTTGATATTGCAATCAAACAATTTCCAAGGTCCATTTCCTGATGGCTTGTTGGCTTGCAAGCACTTGCACACAATAGATTTGTCAGAGAACCTATTCATCAGAACATTTCCGCATAACATCCTTGAACTGGATGAGTTGAGTCATTTGAAATTGGGGTCTAACAATTTTTCTAGTGATATTTCTCCAGAATTTGGCATGTTAACGAACCTGGAGATAGTGTGGCTAAAAAATAATCTGTTGAATGGAACAATTCCTTATTTTCTCCACAATTTGACGGAGTTGGAGATCTCTATAAGAATCATATCTCAGGAAACATTCCCACCAGTTTGATGAGGTTATCCAAGATGACAGACCTATATCTATGGGAAAACCACATGTTTGGACAAATCCCTCATAATATTGACGAGCTGAGGAGCATGTGATTTTTGGAATTTTCAACTAATCAGCTGAATGGAACTATTCCTGAAACAATTGCAAATCTAACCCATTTGGAAACCTTGGATTTGTGGGAGAACAACCTCATGGGGTCTGTCCCTGCATAGTTAGGAATGCTTGTTAACCTTAAAACCTTGAATCTTTGCAGTAACAAGCTTACTGGGCGGTTACCATAGAATTTGGGTACACTTTCTGATCTTTGGCTTGTTGATGTTTCAGAAAACAATTTCAGTGGCCCTCTGCCTAGATATATATGCAAGAGGAGAAATATTTATGCGTTGTTTATATTTTCAAACAATTTCAATGGGACCTTACAACCCTTAGACTCTTGCAACAATCTGTTATACGCACAAATCTATAAAAACCAACTTAGTGGTAACTTTCCTCTGGTATTATGGAGTTTTAAAAAGCTTATACAATTGAAGCTCTATAATAATATGTTTGAAGGGAACATTCCCAAAGAGATTTGTGGAGGAAAGGATTTGCAATGGTTACAGATCGCCAACAATTAGTTCAGTGGAATCATTCCTCCACAAATAAGATAGGAGGAATATTGTCAACTTTAGTGTAAGCAATAACCGATTGTGGGAACCTCTTCCTGATGAGATTGTAGGCCTGTGTTCAATCACTTGATCATAATTTATTGTCTGGGGTAATTCCAAAAGGGATAATGTTGTTGGCACTTCTCTCTGAGTTGAATCTTGCCAAAAACCAATTATCAGGAGAAATTCTTGTATGGTTAGGCTCCATCTCTATTTTAAACTCTCTAGACCTATCAAAAAATCTACTTGAGGGGGGATTCCTCTAGAATTGGGGAATCTGAGGTTGGTTTTTTCAACGTATCCAACAACCATTTATCTAGCTCAATTCCTCACACTCTCCAAGTTTGGGCTTTTAAAGATAGTTTTCTTGGAAATCCCAATCTCTGTGGTGAACCAACTTTCATGATTAGGGTTCTATCATGTTCTTCAACAAAAACACATTCATTGTTACATCATGATTTACTCATAATTTTAGTCCCAATTGTTGTGTTAGCAATGGCAATTAAATTATCTTCGTATTTTATTTGTGTTGGTTGTTTTAATACAAATAGCACATTGAGAAATTTTTTTGTGGGAAAGCCAATCAAGTCAACATCAACATGGGAAATCATATATTTTCACTCAACTGTGGAAATGGACGAGTCATACATCCTATGACACTTGACATAGGAGAATGTGATTGGATCCAGTGGAGTTGGAAAAGTGTACAAGTTCACTCTCAAGAATGGGTTGGAGGTGGTTGTGAAGAAGATTTTGAAGAATAAAAATGAATTTGAAGTAGAGGTTGAGACCCTGGGGTTGATGAGACATGCAAACATCTTAAATATCATGTGTTGCATCTCAAGTGCATACTTGGATTTCGATTTATTGGTATTATATTACATGCAAAATGGAATCATGTTTGAGTACCTTCATGGGTTAGAATCAATGGCAATATTGGAGTGCCCAGTCCAAAAAAATATTGCAGTTTGTGTAGATTGTGGGATATTATATTTACATAATGATTGTAGGCCTCCAATATTGCATAAATATGTGTAATCTAGTAATATATTGTTGGACCCAGAGTTTGAAGCCAAGATTGTTGATTTTTGTGTAGCCAAAAAACTATTATCTCGTCAACCGTTGCATTCTGAAGGGGATGGTTTGACAATTTATGGTTTCATGGGTTCTCATGGCTACACTGCCCCATGTGAAACATTGTATGCCCAAAATCCTAAAAATTCAATTCAATTCAATTATGTATGTTTTTCTACGAGAAGTGCACCTAAGAAGGATTAAGAAAACAATATGAGTGGGTATGAGAGCTCATACATCATCGGTATTGGTATTGATGTGCTTATCTGCTAATTATATAAACCCTTTAAAAAGTGAAATTAATTACAGGGTTTGGAACTACCCAAATACTAAAAATTGCAATTGGAATAATCCATTGCTTTCTAAAGTTACTAATTCAAGGATTTTGAATCTATCCAAATACTCAAAATTACAATTGAAACAATGCAAACTAGCATTTCAATAATTCTTTATCCACCTCATTATCAAACACCAAACAAAATCAATTAAGAAAACTTATAGGAATTGACACAATTATAGTTGTCTTCCAAAGTTGGTTGTTGATAATGACAATATTTTTTGGGATCCCAAAAGAGGATGTTGCTATACTTTTCTTTTTCTACAACTCAACTTCTTCAAATAACATCTTCTCAGTTCTCACAGGGTGTAAGAGAACATGTAGTCAATATTTCCCTGCAATTGCCCCGTTTAATAACAAGTTTGTTATGACAGTCTTTCCATTTGAGAAATCAACGTTGTATATTTCCATCAATATTGTTATACTCATCTATTGTTGGACTCCATTGATTATCAATAACAAAATATGGAGGAACAAAATGATTGCTTGATGCTAATACCAGGAGTGGTAACCATTCTCGAAGCCTGGAATATGGAACTCACCAGTTGTCCACTTTCCTTCCTCCTACAAACATTGTGAAAATTAGACCATATCCCAATCTCCTTCAAGGACTGCAAGAACCAAAAAATTTCATATGTGAACTCAATGATGTAATCCATCCAATAATTATTTATTTACCAAGGCGAAAATCAATGCTTCATAAGTTAATTTCCCGTCACTAGGGGAACCTCATCCAAGTTTAATCCAATGTTCACTGGACTATGTTCTCAACCCAACATAAAAAATTGATCGAATGTTAGCTCACCTCGAACAAGTTGAACAATAGAAACCCTTCATATCCTAAATTTAGACATCAATTTATGATCATGTTTGCATGTTGTATCGCATACACCATGAATATTGGCATCCAACAATCTAATGCATTCACACTCATTAGACCTCAAACAGTCTTCCATACCAGACATTATTATCTATAATCCTTGAGGAAAAATCTCAATAACACTTTGGTTGGGTGCTTCCAACAAAACCTCGAAGACATAGTCACAATTTTCCTCTTATATAGTAGAGAAATACATGATACCTCCCATCAACACAACCTGCAAAATGAAGCATAGCTAACAACGAAAATTCTCCCACCGAGATTCCAAAGAGGGATGTCAGCCTTGCTCAAGTGTTGTCAGACAGTTGTCTTAGGTTGATATAAAGTTGGTATGGATTGTTGGTTGTCATTGTTATCCACATTTTTGGTTATCAAGATGATGACATGATTATGACATGGTGATAGAAGATCTAACTCTTCTTTAAGATCATTTTCATGAAGAAAGTTACACTTGTCAGTTTCTCAAAAATCACTCTTTTGAAGATAGTACGCAGGCTGCATATATATTGTCCTGCGGAAATGCTTGATTTCCGCAGGATGCATTCAGTCAGACTGCGGACCTTCCGCACTGTGTCAATGGTCAGGGTGCGGAAATGATTCTTAAGGGAGAAAACGAATAAGTTCTCGATCCTTCTAGAAGGAATCTTCTAGAAGGATGAGTTGGAGTTCGAATGGTTGGCAAATTCATGAATCTCCAGATATCTTGGGATTACATTCTATCCAAGTAACTA
>JASDQU010190544.1:39893-49898 GCA_032191745.1 Picea mariana
ACGAGATAACCAAAAAACATGGACCCGAAAAACCACTTGCTTTGACCTAAAAACATATTTAACTCATTAAATCTTTCACCGAGTTAAGGCTAACCCAACATACATGCCCCCCCACAGATTCAATCTACCAAAATCTATGTCTAAACTTTTCATAGGTGACCTAATAAACCAGAGGTACGCATACCTGTCCAGGTCTTACAGATCACATATGCCCATTTACATGCAATCAATACTTTTTTACATCTCCAAAGTAAATACATTTTTTTCTCATAATTTTGTGGTGACTCAACCATCATCGCCCTGCACCTTCTATGTGAACACAGGTGGTGAGACTTAATAGACAAAAAAAACTTCATCAACCATATCTGTAGTTGAATTTTCTTCTTTGTGTATTCCTCTTTGGATTCTTGTTATATTTTCCAACAATCCTTCTTGAGATGCCTAGATTATCCACAGAACCAACATTTTTCCTTACCCTTACTATCTTTTGACTTAGACCTCTTTGTACCTCTTTTATCTTTCCCTCCTTATGTAGATCGACCTCTAACCACCATTTCTTCTACTGTTGAGTTTTCTTTACTGGTCATCTCCTCATCTCCTCAGACAACAAAACTCCCACAACAGTGTCATAATCAATGCAATCTTTTGAGCTAAACCACATAGTTGTGACCAAATGATCCCAAGACTCACTGGGAAATGAAAAAAGTAGCGTAACCTCCTTTACATTATGTCCATACTAGATAATTGATAAATCATAGTATTGAAAACATTCAAGTGATCAACAATTTTCGTACCTTCTTTCATTCACAAGCTGTACAAATGCCTCTTCAAGAAGATTTTATTTGTCAAGGACTTCTTCATATAAAAACTCTCTAGTGTACTCTACAAACTTGTTGTTGTCTCCTTTTCACCGATGTTAAACATCACTTCATATTCCAAACACAAACAAATGGTACTGAGAGCTCTTGCATCCAGATATTCCCAATCCTCATATGTCACGCTTGTCAGTTTCTTGATATTTCCAGCCAACTCCTTTTGCAATCCTTGTCTCACAAGTAGATCTTGCATCTTAATATTCCATAGCACAAAGATATTCTTGCCACTGAATTTCTCCACCTCAAACTTAGAACTCTCATTGAACTTTCAAACTTCCTTCAATGATTTCAGAACGAAAGATCACTCCATGAATTTCCTTTGATCACTCCACCTCAACTTTCACAGGTATCACACCCTCCCAAAATTTGCAGACAACGATGATAGCAGGCTATCGCCTCTCTTGCAATGAATCTCTTCAAGAACACGAGACACAAATCTATGTGTGCATATTAAGTAGAAACTTTCCCTTCCAAAGCTCGGTCATTCATGCAATGGTTGGCTTCCTCTTGCACTCACAACTTTGTCACCCTTGCATTGCATCAGGCGGGTTGCCTCACCAGAAAAACATCTCAAACAACATAGCATGCTCACCCTCTTTCACAGAAATCGCCTTGCAGATATCAATATCACATATCTCCCCTCTTCCAACACACAACACTTGGATCGCCCAAATGATCTTTGCATATACCAAGTTCAATGTTCCTCCTGATAGGTGTTAGAAGTGTTAGAGAAAAGAATAATTCCCCTACAATGAAATCAAATCTCGTCCTCACATGTCAGATCTCATCCAACTTGGCTCACCTGCTCTGATACCACTTGTTGGGCAGCAGAAGGAAAACAAAGCATAAAACTGAGAACAACAAACCAAACACAACAGTAATCACACAATTGACACAATAATTTACATGGAAACCCAATACGGGAAAAAATCACAGTGAAATGATAATCAATATTCTTATTTTTCAAGGGAGAATTGCAATAGCCAACACCGACATACAACCATCCTCTCCTCACATACACACAACACCTTAGTATTGCGTCTTTCTCTCACACACTCACTACACATTGCACTCCACAGTATTGTGTCTTGTTTACACACTCTACACACATTTCACTCTCACCTCTATGGGTATGCTCGTATATATAGCATCTCTCAAATAGTTAGACTAACTAATTATAATTAGATCCACCATTTACACAATCTGTTCACAAAAGAGTGCATGCATGCATAATCTAAACTTTCTATTGTGCATGTGCATGTGGGTTATATACTTCCGAGGCTATCCTAAAGCCCTACACAACATCCAGATGGATATTGGTGGTCGCCAACCTATTCCAACTGGCTTATTTTGGAATTTTTCATGTCAGTACATATTTTTGTACTTCCAGGGTCATTTTGGGGCCCTAAACAGTGTTTTCTTGGCTTGCCACAGTCAAAGTATATATGGAGTTAGATTTTGACAGTATAATGCATATTTCTCAAAAATACCTTTCCATTGGGCTATTACAGACCTAAAACGAAGATCGTATGCAAAAGTTACAACCTCGATAAGTTGGTGTACTAACTTACCCCAACAGGGCCCACATGAATTTTGGCGCTTCATCTTCTAGGGTTACGTTTTTTGATGTCTAGGGTTTTGGAATTCGTGTTTATCATAAAAAGGCCTTCAGAGCCTCATTGTACTCATCTTCTCGTGAATGAGCATATCCATCACATCTCTTCTCAGAGATAAAGCTGCCACCATTCTAGGAAGTCTTGCACTCTATATTTTTATAGTCTCTCTACATTTCTTTCATTAATAGAAATCATGTATTGTTGTATTTCTCTATTTTTGGAAATTTTTATGTGTATTTCATTGTAATATCTCTTATTTCATTTCATTCCGAAATTAATCCAGATCAAATGCATAGTTCTATCCATTAAACTATGGTATTCCATTTTTATACATATTGTTTCTCTCCATGATCTACCTTCCAGTGGCTAAATTGTTTCCTTAAGGAACCTGCTCTAATACCAATTGTTGGAATACTAAGAGGGGGAATGAATCAGTATGAACATTTTTACCACATTTAACCATAATATATAAGCTTCAACTTAATCAACAATATATCATCGACATATCATCAATATATCATCAGTATATCATGAGCATATAAACATAATCAACATCACATCCAGTACATAGTACACCATAATTTACATGGAAACCCAAACAGGAGAAAACCATGGAATGTTTTCTTATATATCAAAGAATACATTCATTGGAAGCACCAACTTCCCAATTCTCCAGTTGCAACTAGAAGGAGGATATGACCCCCTATTTATAGGCTCCAACCTGAAGGAATCTACAACTCCCTGAATTCTCTAGCTCTAAATAGAAGGAGGGTACAACCCCTTGATTCTCAGGCTCCAACCTTAAGGAAGCTCCAACTCCCTGATTCTTTGGCTTCAACTGGAAGGAGGCTACAACCCCCTTTCCTTTCCCCATCCTGCCACCCTGAAAAAAAAGTGTAGACCAATTGTCACTACCATAATCTCTACCACTGTCATTGTCATTATCACTATAACTTTCACTTCCATTGTCACATAAACCTGTAACCTGTGAACCTGTCACTTTCAACCTGTCAATCCAACCTACCACTGTATCTAACTTGAAACTGTCAACCTGTCACATCAACCTATCCTTGATAAATGATACTCAACCAGATCCTCTCACATGGATCATGTACCAAGGACACCTCTTAACTGTAAGTTTTAAACCTGCGAAGTAAAGCAATGCATATAGATTCTTAAGCAATACAGAAATTAATCAATGGCTCATACACAGAGTACACAGATATTTTTACCGGAAACCCTCAACCGTGAAATCCTTTCTTATTTTCATTATATCGAATTTCACCATTCGCCATACAATATATACAATGTTTTTAGGTATTCCGTAGATACCAAAACCCTAATCCCTTAATCCGAGATTAATTTACAAATCATCTAAAAATAGCAAAATCCGCTAAAAATAGAAAAAACCGCCTAAAAATAGGGATCATCAGATGCAGTTATCGTATCTGATGCATCCACACACACACACATGCAAAGAATATAACACATACCCAACATTAACTAGATGTCTAAAATCACCAATGCATGCCTCTACCAAGCATGTACCAAACCATCAACATGTACCATACCAAGAATCAACCGTGTACCAAAACAAGTGCATCAACCATGCGCCAACACCTATACAAAACCATGCATCAACCTTGTTCCAACGCTTGTACCAAACCATGCATCAGCCATGCACCAACACCTGTACCAAACCATGCATCAACCATGCACCTCAACATGTACAATATTCATCAACTATAAACCATGTATACCAAGTACCAATCATGTACCATATCATGTATCAACCATGTACATAAACAATGTACATCGACACATGTACCATACCATGTTTCAACAATGTATCTCAACCATATACCACATCACCCAATCATGCAAGACACCATGTACCATAAGATATACCAAGCAAGTGTTGTCAATGGTGTAAATTAGCCAAGTACCAACATCACCAAGAGAAGTATCTCATACATGTGCTTTCATATACCAAGTGTATTACTCAACCATGCACCTAATATGTGCCTCAAGCATGTGTCAATGCATCAACAATATACCAAATACTAGCCTCAAGCATGCACCATAACATCATCAACATGTAACCCTCAAAAAATAAATATAAGCATACATGCAAATCTATAACATACCTGGTGTATGTGATCTCATACCTACAGTCCTTCCTCAACATCAGAAACAAGAGAATAGATTCTTCATCAAACTTTACCTTAGTCTCACGGGACTAGTTTTTGGATTAGTCACAAACCCTAACTTCAAACAAGAATAACTTTGTACTTGTAATGAATAAAGGTCTAAAACTTGTACCTAATGTTATTCAATATATTATTTACAATTCCTCCAAGTTTCACTGCTTGGAACGTCCCATAAAAGAAGTTATAGAAAAAATGACAGACCTTGTTGAATTCTATCTTGCTCTAAAGAGCTAACTTGTAGAGAATTCCACGCACAAAATATTTGATATCTAGATCTAAAAATCAGACAAAAAATAATAATAATAATAATAATAATTATATATATATATATATAATACAGATTGTAATCTATCCAATTCATTTTGTATCACTCATTTGGATCCTCTATGAAGAATTTATGACTGTTTTACCTGGAACACCTATTTGAGACTAGTTTTCAGACTAGCCAAAAACCCTATTTTCCACAGAGTGTATCTCAAAAGATACTACAACCCAAAATCTAAAATATTTACCACATGTACCTTGACATGTCATCTCAACCTCCTCCAATTTTCACTATCTGAATCATTCTAGAAAAAAATGTTATAGTGAAAATGGAAAGATGACTTTTAAATAACATACCTTAGAACACATCATCAGAAGACTTCATCCTCCCTTGGAATTTTGTCCTTCCTTAATTCATCTTCCCTTTGAAATTCTCCTCATATCTCCTTGGTTACCTCATATAGGAATCACTTACTCACATAGAATATATTCAATAGAAGTTGTGTGTGAATGTACTTATGAGTGACATCTTAAGGTGTATATATACTTTTTCTAAGTAACCTCTTTCCTTACAAGGTTTTCGAACAAGAGATTTCAAATTTGTACAACCTGGTAAGATCCTAAGCATGTTCTTGCAACTTGAATTGTTGATGATATTACCAGGTTGTACAAATTTGACAACGTTGGGTCATCATCTTTTTCATCAATTTTTGTTTCTCATAGCGATGACTTGAGGAAACTTTGGCATGAGTGGTTTGGTCATCTAAACTATCGTTGATTGCAACAACTATGTAATCAACATATGGTGACTGGTCTTCCTCTTGTTTCATGCAGAGATGGTGTTTTTGCTGGTTGTGTTCTTAGCAAACATCATCGGGACAATTTTGACAAACGTGCCTCTTGGCATGCCTCAGACCCTTTGCATCTTGTTCACAGTGATTTGTGTGGTCCACTTTCTTCTCCTTCTTTTTCTTGGTGCAATTATTTCTTAACTTTCATTGATGAATTGTCCTTACATACTTGGGTTTACTTCTTAAAACTTAAGAGCGAAGTTTTTGATAAGTTTTTGGCCTACAAGGTCCTTGTAGAAAAGCAATCTGGACATCAAATTCAAAAGTTAAGAACAGATAATGGAGGAGAATATGTGAAAAATAATTTTACAATTTACTGCACTACACAGAGCATACAAATGCAACACACTGTTCCATATACACCACAACAAAATGGTGTTGCTGAGAGAAAGAACCGCACATTAAAAGAAATGACTAATTGTATGATCCAATCTAAGGGATTAAGTCTAAAGTATTGGGTGGAAGTAATAAACTGTGCAAATTACATAGTAAATCGAACTCCCACAAAGGATCTTAAAAATATAACACCGAAAGAATCTTGGACTAAAATCAAACCAAATGTAAGTCACTTCCGTGTATTTGGCAGTATAGCATGTGTTCACATTCCTTATGAGAAAAGGAAAGCATTGCAACCTAAAAGTGAGAAGTGTATATTTTTTGGTTATTCTGAAGATGTCAAATGTTATAGACTTCTTCAACCACATTGTAATGAAATTATTAATAGAAGAGATGTTAAATTTGATGAAAATCGCTTGGCCTGCGAGCCTAATTCGGTGATTGTGCCTTCTTTGGCCTGCGAGCCATCTTCAGCATTTGTGCCTTCTTCTATTCCTGTTCTGGTTTCTTCTTCAAATGATGACAGTGAGGATGAGAATCCACCTCTACCTGCTCACCTTCCTCCATATGAGTCCTTTGAACCTGAACCAACACCAGCTCCACAACTTCCTATATGGGTCCGTTCAACATGAGAAGCAGTTGGTGATCTTGTGGGCGATCCTTTAGATCAACGTCATACATGTTCACAGTTCCAGTGAGCCTCTTCTCTTTTGGCTCAAGTTTCATAGACTCGTGATCCAGAGACATTTGCAGAAGTTTCAAGTCATCCATATTGGGATACAACAATGAATGAAGAGTATCGTTCTTTAATGGCCAATAATACTTGGGATCTTGTACCTCTTGCAAAAGGAAGAAAACTTGTCATATGTAAATGGGTCTACAGAACTAAGTATGCATCTGATGGAAGTGTTGAAAGACACAAAGCTCGGTTAGTTACCAAAGGATTTTCCCAAGTTGAAGGAATTGACTATAATGAAACCTTTTCCCTTGTACCCAAAATGAATTCCATCTGCCTTGTTCTTTCCCTTGCTGCCTCACATAAATGGGAGGTCCATCAGATGGATGTTAAATCCACCTTCTTGCACAGTTATTTGCAAGAAGAAATATACATGGAAAAACCTACTGGCTATGTCCAGAATGACTCTAGCCTTGTTTGTCACCTTAAGAAATATCTTTATGGTCTTAAGCAAGCTCCCCGAGCTTGGTATGCCAAAATGGACAACTTTCTCCGTGACACTTGATTCTCTAGATGCCATTCTGATCCTAATGTCTATACCAACACTACTACATATGGGCAGATTATTCCATGAAAATTTTCCACGCTTCAACTAGTTTCATATTTTTTTTAAACAAGGTGGGATTTTCGTCGATATTGCCATGAAAGTTCGTCGCAATATCGACGAAAATTCTATTTAAATGTGGTCGGTATTTTCATCGCTATAGCGACTAACTATCGTGGCAATAGCGACGAAAATTTTGCCTATCTCATTGGTAGGTGTTAACGGCTAGTTGACTATTTTATCTATATATACGTGACTTTAAGAGAGTTTACGACACAATTGCTATAGTTGCGACACTGTTCTTGGCTTTTGTTTGAGCTTTTTTTTTTCCATCACCCACTGTTGAACAAACCCAATTCTTGATCTACATAGCTCAGATTTTGAACTTGCAAGGTTAGTATGTTATTTTTTATTGATGTACTCATTTAACCTGTAAATTTTTTTTCAAATGTCCAAATTTCATTTAGCTTGTTTTTTCCTTGATAATATATTATAATATGTGTAGTACCATATTTCATGTCTTTGGTTTTTGGATCTAGTTAGTATATTCTATGGAAAAGGGTATGTGGATTCCATAATATTCTAGGTTTATGGAATCCACATACCCTTTTCCCTTCAATTGTAGCTATAATGTCTCTCTCTTTTCATTGATAAAGATATGAAAGTGCTCTCGAAACTCAACCCTGATCAGTGAAATGATAGTAATTGATTGTCATTTTCTTCTCTCTTTTAATTTTTAAGACCTGACAAAAAAACACCAACAAATCTTGATTGAATCAAGCACTAATAAGATACATAAACACTAACCCTAAACTTATGTTAGGTATATATGTCATTATATAAAGAAAACATTTGTACACATATGACCTTATTATAAAGATGTTATCTATGTCGTCATGATATTGATCCTCTACACATATGATCACCTTATTATAAAGATGTTGACCTTATTATAAAGATGTAGGTCACTGCAAATAAACATATCATAATCGAAAGGAGTAGCCAAAATATAAAAAATGGACAACTTAATGTTTGGTATGGTGTAGGTAAGACAATTACTTGTCAGGACAAGGATTTGTCACAATGAACAAAAATGACAGGAAACTTGCTCGGTTAAGAGCGACATTAGAGGCGAGGGGCGATGGAACTTTTTATTGCCCTTGCTATGATTGCAGAGGCTTGCAAAATAGAAGACTTTTAATAACAACAACCCAAAAACATTGTGGGGAGAAGGGGCACACTGAAGGGGGTTATGAATATCATCCCTTGGTAAGAGGATTCAATATTTAATGTATTCTCTATAATAATCAGTATGTCATGAATTTTAGTAATTATATTTCTTATCGATATTTTTATATTTTCTATACACACTAACTTTTCTATGTTTTTTTTAAATATATAGACGATGCCCTCAAAGTGTCGACCTCCAGAGAGTTATTTGCCAAGTACTAGCATAAATACTACTTTACATGGAGATGAACTTCGAGATCATAATATTGAAGCTGTTGATCAAGTTATTAATGATTATATGGATGGAGATAACGTTAGTGATTCAAATCAGGAAGATGACATACATAGATTGATCCAAGACACATTTTCTCCAATGGATGAGGACAACCAGGATGATAGTCATCAAGTTGATCCTCTACTTGAGAAGTCACGTCAACCTCTTTATGAAGGCTTAACAAAAAATCTTTTATCTGCTACATTGTTATTGACGAACTTGGAGATTTTGAATGGTTTATCAAACACATGTCTCACACAGATACTAAGGTATTTAATTTGTTAATTATTTATGCATGCATGTTCACAAATACTTAAAAGGTTCAATTTTTACCTATATTGCTATTGTTTTCTAATTTGTAAATTAGTATATTGGATGATATATTGATGATGAATATTGTTTACATTGACTTATTGTTTAGAATTTTGTGGATTGTTAGGTGATGTTCTATTACCGACGTCAAATATTTTGTCATGTACATATAGAAAATATCCGTGATTATGAAAGAAATTGGAATGGACTATCGGGCTATTGATGCATGTCCTAATAATCCTATCATATATTATGGACAATATGCATTAGAAAATGAATTCCCACAATGTCAAATAAGTAGATATTGAACTGATAAAGCGTCAAAGAAGGTGTCTCGCAAAGTTCTTTGTTATATTATGATAATTTCACATTTCCAGCGGTTTTTTAGGTGCCAAAGTATAGCATAGTTTATGGATTTCCATGAAAACAACAGAAGTCGAGATGATGTTCTTCGAATGTCGGTAGATGGTTCTGCATTGAACTACATCGAAGAAAAGTGGCCAATTTTTAAAGAACCTCATAATGTTAGACTTTTGTTGGCAACTGATGGTGTCAATCCATTTGGAGAGCTTCGTTCTATGAACTCAGTGTGGCCTGTTTTTGTTATAAACAATAACCTTCCTCCTTGGATGTCGATCAAGAGAGAGCACACAATGTTGGCAATGATTGTTCCAGGTTTTTAATTATCTTTTATTTGCTTTAAAGCATGACAAAATATTTCATTTCTTTGTTTCATGCATGGTAATTATTTCTTTTA
>JASDQU010190545.1:8304-20177 GCA_032191745.1 Picea mariana
AAGAAGTCAGACATCAAAATGATAATCAACATCATGAGAGAATAGATGCCCCTATCTCTCTTTATCCCCCATGTTCACCTTTTCCCTCCAAGTGACTTTTACTTTATTTTTATTATTCTTTAATTAAATCACTTAATTAATTAATTGGTCTTTTTGCCTTTAAAAAGTGATTTATTCGTCCCTATGGCTTCTTTGGCCACTGAAAGTCACTTCTCATCATCTAATCCTTTAGTTCTCTTCCTCCCAATTTCGATGATCTATTAAACTAAGAGGTTTATCCAAGTATTATGCCCAAAATAACCTTCTTAGTGAAATTAATTAAAATATGACCCATAATAACTCAAAAATACGAAAATCGTCGAAATGCAATGGAACCAAAGCCAAGGTGTGTGAAATGGATCCTGATGATGAAATATGATGAACGATGCAAGTTGGGCCCAATAAAACCTTTCAATATCTCTCGAATTCCCCGTCAACCCCATTTGGCTACTCTTTTAGGCATCCCACTCTGTAACATAGAAACATCCAAAAATGGGGACATTATAGTCCTCCCTGCTAGAATATTTCTTATCCTCAAGAAATAACTGAATCAATCTATATATGTTACTAGGGTCCCATATCTCCCTGCGTGACATAAAGTATGATCCCCTCAAGATGTGTCCCCTCCAAGTGCTCACCACACATGACACCCAAATGCTCCTGATGAGTAGAATGATCATGTGCAATAGATCCTTGGTCAACTCCTCAAGAAACCACTCCACTCTGGTATCAACTCCATAAAACGCTCAACTACCAAGCACTCCAATACCTAGATCCCATATCAAGATGCAAACTGCAGTTCCCTGTGAAGTATAGTCTTGTAAGATATCATCACCAAGAGTCTCCTGAAAATAACACTCAACGTCCTCCAGAAATGAGTTTGACCTCCATGACCATACCAATCCCAACACGAACTCCACTGACTGAATGTGATGCTACCACAATGAGGTACTAGTGACGTGCTTCCCCCAAAAATGAAACTCAATGGAAAATCAAAGTGATTTTTCCCTGCAAATATCCACTCGTCTCCATTAGTTAATAAAATTCCCATCCCTGTAATCCCATGGTCCCATGATAATCTCTGAAAGGGAATTTCACGATGAACCTACACCACTCTAATAATGAATTTCTGCTCGACGTATACATACTGGATCCCCCATGCTTGTATCCTCATGCTAAAATACATGTGATGATGGGGCCTACTATCAAGAAGATGAACCTGTAAACGTATCCCCATGGAACCAAAATCTTCCCATCCATCGCCATACTCGATCATGAGTATCAACAGGGAGAACCTGTCTCTCCACATAGAACAAATCCCAACAAGCCCTCTCAAAATAATTCAAGAGTGAAGTATGTTGCGCTCTGGTGCACTCCAGACCATCATACGATGAAGCAAACTATGACCAAATGGACTCTCGGATCCCATGGAAAATTTGGAAGTTCATCACTTCCAATCCCCACTCACTGCTAATGTGCCATACTGATAATCGTCGGAAGCCCTTCATCCTCATCCCAATGAGAATATGAATCTGTATCATCCTCTGAGATCTCCTCTATCCCATGGCCTAAGATACTCTCCATCACTCCCAAGGCCTCAATTGTCTATCTCTGATGATCCTCCCCTATCTTGTTGTATGTAATAAATTCACTCCTGTCAGGAGGTCCCCTGACAATATCTATCTCCCCCTATGCTACTGTCACTGATGAAAATATCGAGAATGGCTAACATAAATAACTCCAATCTTCTGTAGGCTTGGGAAGTATCATATGCTTTGGTCAATCCCAAGGACTTGACCAAAAGATCGTCCACCGACACCCATGGTGAATAATCGTCTATACTCATCACTAAACTCCAACCATCGGGTACAATAGTAGGTAACTCCACAAACTGTTGGTCAATCACTCTCCATCCATCATCACTCATGCAACTGCTGCTAGTGTGAAAGTGATCTCCCAAATCTATATGTTGCTGCAAGAGAGAGGAATCTCCATGCTCCACTAAGTATGTCTCCTCCTTGCAATCCAATGCATCCCCCTGAATCCCATTGTACACCTCTGCATGTCTCTGTGAACTACCACTCATCACTGTATGCCCCTGCATACTCATGTAATCTCCTGTATACTCCTACAACATCATGGATCCTGGGTGTACTATTAGGTCAACCTATACATGAAGGTTAGCCAATCCTGGAATACAAATGGAAGTGTTCTCGTAACTTCCCATGGCTCTGGAATCCCCATGTGTAAGTGTATGACTAACTATCTCAGAAATAACCATGAATGGTGGTGCCCGTGACACCTGGACATCCTCCAACGTCTCCTGGTCATATTTATCCATAACCATTAGCGATCCTCATTATCCCTCACACACGTCCATCATTTGGCGCTCCTCTACCAAACCAAAAACATACTCTAGCGAAGTGGATGAAGTAAATATCCGACTCTCTATTGAGATATATGCAGTAGATACCTGAATAGTATCCTCAAGGAGCTCCTCTAATATGGACCTTGATTCCTGGAGGGCTTCCTGTGTTCCTTCCAAGAATCCATGTGTGCTCACCAACTCATGAGTGAGTCGGTCCACCTCCATCTCCTTCTCCCTTAGTTCCCTGTGATACATCTCGCCAACCTCCAATAGGTAATCCCTATCCATCAATAACTCTTGGTAGTCATCCCTCATCACAATCACTCTCTCCCTGAGTGGATGGAAGTCATCAATGGAAAGTCCCCCATCTGAAATATCATGTGCCATCAAGGCCCTCCAACAATATCATGCCACTAATGCGTGTGTATCATCCATGCATCTAGTGGATGCCATGATCATGTCCAAACTGACTCTCAATTGTCTTGTCAAGTGTCGTGACTCCATATCACAATCATGTTGAGGTGCTACCTCATGCCTCTCACTGCTAGTGTCAACCATGGAATCCCCAAAAACACACTCCTCAAAAGATAAGGCATTGGACTGTCCACTGTCCTTTGTGCTACTAAGTCCTCTTGTACCAACTTCTACCTCCATCTGAATCACACTGTATCATGTATGTGCAGTTGTACCATCCTGTGCACTCACTTTGATACTATCATTTGTGCCTAGATCCCATACAGACATATCCATACATGTGATATGGTCATCCCGACCAACAAGGACTGCATCATCATCACTGTAGATCGATCCTGGGAGTAAGTGTCCCAACAAGATGTCGGTTTCCACAATCTGATCTATCAATGGAATCTCCAAAAGAGGTGACTCACTCTCCTCATATAGATAGATATGTGTAAGGTCAATTGGCTCCAATTCATGCCTCTCCTCTTGGGTTTACAAATCCATATGTTCTTTGTGTATAATCCCCACACAAGGCTCCTCTACCATATCATGAATGCCACTAATATCCTCATGTGTCGTGGCTATCATAGGTGTCTGAGAAGATGAAAAACATGTCTTGCTCATCATAGGAAGATCATCATCCTCCATACATGACTTCCTAGAATCCATGTATAGAACCAAATGTAGGTCATCCAACCTCATAATCTCATCTTGTCTAGGTGCTAACACATATGAATCCTCACCAGTGTCACCACTATGTTGAAGTGTTGAGTCCTCGACACTGCCTGATAAGGAAGCTAAAGAACATGCACTATCATCTTGTCCAACCAACTGTTCATCAAATACGCAAGGGTCCTGGGACTGCTCTCATGAGGCATCTAAGGCCTCATCCTCATACTCATCCTCCTCATCACTGTCATAGTGCACTTCAATATAATGCACTCTCCCTTTACCCCTGCATCTATGATATGGATCCCAAGGTTCCTTGCAATTGTAGAAAAGTTCCCTGCTGACATGTGGTAATGTATCTATCTTCGTGACTGCTCTAGCTCTGTTTTCTATTTTTTTTTTCTTTTCCAATACTTGGATTCTTCAATCTTCTTGGCCCATAATGCAACATCATCTTTACTCCATCTTGGATTTTTGATGAATACAAACTGTTGCAATGTCACTTGAGCCCTGAATGTCTCACTAAGGGCTTGATATTATATATCACAATGTATAATATCCTCTGKAAAATACATTTTCCTTCATGAATACCCTCAGGCTAGCATGGATTATGGATCTCATACCAGTGTAATGTTCCCAAATCAATTTGCTTGGAACATTGGGGTTTTTATGTGTTTTTTGGATGTGGTATTTTGTCAAACAATTTGYAGATTTGTCTTTTAGAGTTGCGCTAGGGTTTATTGTGATAATTTTGTTGGTGTTTGCAGCAAGTAAAGATAACAATGTAGCCAATAACATATACACAAAAAGATGCAATATAGAGTACTGTTGATTATTAAAATAGCAACGATGAATTTTTCCCGCAAAGGATTGCTAAGCTCTGTTATTTATTTATGATAATAATATTAACTAGTAGGTGGGACCCCCTTGTAGAATAGAGGCACAAAGATAGACATGTTACACTTATATGTTGCTGCTGTTATGATGTTGCCTACACAGTCCTATACAGTTTATGATTCAGTCTTGGTTTCATTTGATATGACAAATGGTTGGTTGATTCATTGTTGCTAAATGCTGTTGATATTCACTTGCAATACAAGGCAATGCTATGGGTATGAGGATTATGTTGTTTTACAGGTGCTATGTTATGTTATGTTATAACATTGATTAATAATATAGACATGATTTTATGCAAAATATATTATGATTATATGGGAGCTAGCTCAAAACAAAAAGGGAAAGAAACTATGGATAAGTCCTAAGGCCATGGTTAAAAGATGATATATAAACCTTGTGAAAAATTTGAAATAGTGGACCTAGCTGCTATACTATGCGATGGGTTAAAAGATCATGCGATTTTTTTTAAAGGATTATATGGGAAGCGCATATGGTAATGTTAACATACGATTATTATTGAAGTTATGACATGTTTCAGGTGGCGCACTATACAAAGGATATGGCATTGAATTATAGATTGGATATGGTTTGAACTTAATGGTTGATGTTATGTTAATGGGATGGCTCGTACATGAGAATGAATAGGGCCAAGTGAGGAAGCGACATGCATTTACTCCACATCACTCCAAACCACCCTTGAGCCTGTCACCCTAGCCATAGTTGCATTTTGGCTCTGTTGGTTGTGGAAGATTCGCGATTTTAGGTTTTGGAAGGGGAAAACTCAAACCAACTCTTCATTGAAGTGATTTTCATAGGTATGGTTCTTTGCTTTCCATCCATGATGGTCTCTCTGTATTATGAATCAAATGGTGGCTTAGGATTGCATGAGTTGTGTTTTTCTTTAGTTTTCAACTGAGTATCAATACTGTGTTATGGGTTCTTTGTGATTACCGTGGAATGTTGGCATTTTGAAGGAAAGTAATGGGTAATATTTCTTTGTAAAGTCTGTGCATTGGTTATTGATAAAAATGAATTCGGTCAAATTGGGTTTTTATGATGATTCTCCGTGGAAAATGATAACAATGGTGCAACGAGCTCTGAATTTTATTGTTGTGGGGTTTTACCACCAGTCTGGGTATCAGTTGCTATTACCCCTTTTTCGTCTCGGTCGTTGTTATGATTCTTTATCTAGGTTACAATGCAACTCTGTCACTATCACCGAAAGCATTCCACAGTCCAATCTTGTTTTGCCTATAATATTAAATGGAGGCCTGTGTATGTATCGAATGACTACGGGTTGTTCTATGACATTCTTTTCATAAGAGTTTTAACACTCACTCCTCTCATATTTTTTATAATGGCCAACTGTTATGTTTGTGAGCCTCACTGTCAATTGTTTTTCAAAGGTTATCGAGCTTCTGGGTATTGGGAAGAGACACAGTCTCTCTGTGTTTTTGAGGATTCTTCATTGTTTAAATCAACCCTCGTTTCCTCTCTGAAATAAAGTTTTAGAGGCATCTGTGTGTTTCTAGGTTTTTTAGCTCAAATTGTCGTGTTTCGACTCAGGCATTCTCTTTATGGCTCTGTCAAGATCTTGGGGTTATAATTTGAAAGACTGTGGTGTTCCCAAAAGAGCACGACTCTCTCTTTCCCGAGATTATACTTGTTTACCTATGGTTGCTTCTCGGTGGTAACTTATTTTAGGAGGTAAAAGGATTATGAGCTCTCTATATTTTTGAAGATTAAACACACTTTCGTTACCTCTCTGCAATAAATTTCTAAAGAACCCGACTTGCTTCTATTTTTCCTCGGGCACCTTTTGGGTTTTGTCAAGATTTTGGTTTACCGGTTTAATGATTGTGGTAATTATAAAAGGGCACGAGCTCTCTAACTTCAGGACCTTTCTTGATCGAGTCTCTATATTTCCTCTTTGTGATTAATTTGTATGGGTTACCTACAACCCGAGAGTTTTAAGTTTGGTCGTTTGTGGTCTTTCCACTCATCACTGTGTTAAATCCTAGAACGATCATGATTCTGTCAAGTTTAAAGGAGACACCTGTGTGTTGATATGGTTATATTCTCTTAATGCATCATATGGCTCTGTATTTTATCGAGCATTTCTCTTGGAAGGAAGTTTGTGTATGTTTGATGAATGCAGATCTCAGGTTYAGGGCTACRTGTTTTTGGTTAAGTGTTGTTGTTGAATTAATATTGGTATCGATGATTATATGATTGAATATCTGTGTGTATGATGGGTCCATCGAACATGCTCTTCATTTTGTCTAGATTTAAAAGGGATCAATGGGTGATTAAATTGGGCCTAATTATTGTTTGATGACAGTTGACTGTTAATCTTGGGTCTATTATTGTTTGATTTCTAGGGATGAATATTGGATATAGATAATGGGAATCACTGTGCATATTATGATTGTTTTAAAAATAAGAGATCAACATTAGAGTATACATGACAGTGGATCGAATGGATATGTTGTTACTGTGGAATTGGAAATGATTTGCATAGTCATTATATAGGATGCACAGATTGATATAAATTGAAGAATTCTGGAAAATTAAATTGTTTTATTGAAGACAAGAAGTAATATGTATGTAATTAAGGAACAATTCAAGGATATTGGTATTGGAAGTGGATACTTTTGGATTGTGATTGGAACAGAGTTATGATTGTTTTTATTTTGATTTAATTTATTTTATGAACATCATACGTATAATTCCCTCTCATTTTCTCACTTTTTCACTCATTACAAATCCCCTTATGATCCCAAATTCATTTTGCATGCCCTGTTCACTAAAATAAAATTAAAAATATGTATGACAGTGATAAAAAATGACACAAAGATAGAGGCAACTGATATATTTTAGTGTTGTTTGCACAATTAGTTATTTAATGAATTGTCGAGTAGTAATCATGTTCTTAATCCTTGTCATGATATCACTTTTTCACTTATTCCAATCCCCCCATATATCCCATGAACCCTATTTCACCCCCTGCTCATTTGGCAATTATTAAATAAATTTTATGGATTGGATTGCATGGATCTTATGTTAATTTCTGAGCCAAACTTTGTTTCATATAAAGAGAATGTCATGTATGTTTTGTTAAGAGATAGTTGCTAATAATTGCTGCATACAGGATGTGCTTCTTCAATAGAGGCAGTCATGGAAGAAAGAACAGGGGCATAACTAACTGGAACAGAGGGCCTAGAAGGCCCAAATTCTCAATACATTTCGATGTCGATCCTCAGGAGTTGAACCAACTTTTTCAAGCTAGTTTTTTCAATTGGATTGGGCAAGGGATAGTTCAACCTAGACCAGAGAGGCCTCCCTTCCAACCCCAAAATGTTCCTGGTATCCATGTGCCTCCCCATGTATCTTTGGAACCTGAAGTTCCTGAGAATGATGGATGGTAGGAGATTTTTCACCCAACAGTCTCCCACCATTATGGCTGGCCAAACTTATCATTACCTCCTCCTCCTCCACTTGTAAACCCAAATGATCAAATTTCCCCTACACACTCACCTTACAGTCCTCCCATGCAAGAAAACGACTCAAAACCGAGGCTCACCATGTGCATGATAAAGGTAAAGCTGTTGTTGCTCCCTCCTCTCCTTCAAGTGACTCAGCCAAGTTAGTTTCCTCCCATATGCACTTGAAGGACGATTGCTCCCATGTCATTAGTGAGATCAAGCCTTAAGGTTCCACCCAACCTAAGGCTATTTATGAGAAGTCCAAAGGGGAGAACAGTGAAAAAGGAAGAATTTCCCCTCTATGTGGAAAATATGGATTTTGATTATGTGTTTATAATTGATTTATTGAGGAAAATGGACCGCAAAAAGTTTTGGACAACCGACTATTTTTTGGGATATTGTGGATATTTACATGTTTTGGATATAATTTGAAATATTTCTGATATTCAAATTTCAAATTTTGGAAATAAATATGGGAGCCATAAGGAGGCATGTGTTTAATTGGTTGTCTAATTACGTTTATTTTTTTAAGAAATAAAAGGGAGTCACAAGGGGTCCCACCTACTTAGTTATTGTTTAATAAAAAAACCCTCAATTATTATTATGATTATTACTTCCCCTAAACTAAAATTAGTTAAGTTTTAGTTAACTTAACTAAATAAGGTAGTTGACCTACTTCAAGAAATTTGGAATGCATAAAATCCAAATGAGAAGGAAGAACAAGGGGAAAATAGAATGAGAAAGCATACTAAGGTTTTCTCTTGAGTTTTATTGAGATAATTCAGTTTCCATTCATTCTTCAATTCATTAAAGGCCTAATTCTATTTTTGACACCAGGGTTGTATTGTAGACAACAAGGTTCAAAGCGGAACCATATCATTTAGATGCTTGTTTCATAGGTGTTGATCTATATTTGATAGTATATGTAGACTTGTCTCTTTATGAATTGAGTTTCATGACTGACAAAGRATATTGTGCAGAGTCAAGTGGGCAACAATCTGTGGCAAGCTGATCCATATTTTAAAGTTTGGTTTTTACTTCTTGTCAGAGTCCTTTTGTATGGTTTTTATCGGGGATTTCTAAGTTTGACCTTGGTCCATGCCCCCACAAGGATTTTTGTAAGAGAATGAYACTTTTGATTTCTTGGAATGAAATAAAGCGATTGTTATTCTGTCTCATATGCGTTAATYTGTGACTTGGTATTTTTKCTTTTGATCTCCACATCTACTTTCTGCAATCTGTATATGTTCAGAAAATAATATAAAAATGTTATATTTTGCAACAATATTTTTATTTAAAAAATCATCCCAAGCCCTTGTAATTAATACTTGTGGATTGGGAAATACATTTTGAGGCTATAAACATAGGGTAATATTCCTGACTATCTTGCCTTAGCCAAGCAAGATTCRGAAATGCTTGAGTAAGATAAATTCATATATTTTCCTCAAMATTTATTTGGCGACCATACTGGGGAGATCTTCCATATCTCTCTAGTTGATTGYATGATTTATTATCGYTGAATATATTTATATTTCCGTTTTGATCCTTTGACTGTTTGTTTTCTGCATGACTGTAGCTGTTGCAAGGCAACCCAATATTGAGCCCCGTCTTAAAGATCAGACCAACATTGCTTTAACCTTGTTTAATACCATCTTAGAGATCGCTAATACCCGGGTTGAGCTTGAATGCTCATGGGAAGTGATTCAACAAGATATAAGTGTCCGAGAACGTTGGGAATCTAGACAAAGACAACCTAGGAATCAACCATATATTTTATTTTTCCTATAGTTTTGATCTTCTTTTCATGTCCTTAAACCCTCACATCTCTAGGAGAAGAAGAGGTTTATCACCTGAGATCAACCCTATTGATGAAATCGGAAGAAGAAACATTGTTTTTTTAGTCCAATAAAGTACTCTAAGGAGAACTTTGTCTAATTCAGCCAATTCATATCAGAATTCATCCTCGTCAGTGATTGGTAGCTTGTATAGTCATCAAGTCCTTATCCAATCTACTAAAAACCATGCCAAGGTCATAAAAATGTATGGTATTTTTTAGTTTGAAGAAGATGCTACAACTACTCTGTGGAATGTTTCCTCCCCTCTTAACCTAGCACCTGCTACTCATCCACTTCCTAAATTCAAAGATCATCTCCCTAGGTTTTCAGGGAATAACATGGTCACTACGAATGAGCACTTGGTGGAATTTTCTAATGCCTGTCATAACATAGGAGCCAATGACAACGACACTTATATGCACTTATTTGTTAATTCCCTTGAAGGGAAGGAAATGATTGATTTCTTTGACCTTCCTCATAATATTATTTATACTAGGGAGGAGTTGGTTTATTGGTTCAAGTCTACCTATGGGAAGTCCAATATCCCAACCGAGCAGTTATGGGAGTACAATAACATTGCTTATAAAGACGGTGAAACTATCAAGTCTTTCAACTTGCGTTTCACCAAATTATATAATCAAATTCCTTAATTCATTCTCCCTTAGAACCAAGCCATTTTTATGCATTAATATAATGCTCTACCTTCCCCCTACTGTCACAGGCTTGAGGAAAAATCCATTGATAACCTTGGTTCCGCTCTGCATACTTATTTATAGTATGAAGAACATATTGAAAGAACAGGTCTTCCCAAGGGAGACTCAGTTAAATAGACAGACATGTCATCCCTCTTACATCTTGTACAAGACATAAATAATTGAATGATAGCATATGAGATGAAGGGAAATGTCCCTTCACTTACCCTTGGGGCCTCATCTTCTTCTTCACCACACTTTAAGAATCCTAATGAAAATAAATTTCAACCTAAATCTATCATGCCTCGTAGTTGGTGTAACTTTTGCGAGGAACACCATGAGGAAAGTACTTGTGAGGTAAAGAAGAGCACCAGAGATAAAATCTTTGGTAAAATGCATGAAACTACTATTTTTGTTCTATATTTTGTAGAGCCATAGGATGTTATGATCATAAATACTAGGAATAAATCCTATGCTCTGAAAGGTAAATATGATCCTCCTCGCACTTCTTCTAGCCCAAGCTCATCTTCACCATCTTCTAAGGTTCAAGTTTCTAAATCTCATGACAGTCAAGGAACTACTTCCCCTCTTCCCTCTTCCAAATACAACATTCTCAATCAATTGGATAATATTAAAGCTGATGCTACCCTCCTGGACATGGTTGTCGTCCGTGAGAAACAAAGTCATCTGAAAATTTTTATGGAAGGAAAAGCTTCCATTGTAGCCAATCTCTCTGAAGAGGTAGATGAAGAAGATTCAACTGTAAATAAAGTAGGTGTACATAATTTTAGACACCCTGTAAAAAACCCCCCGTTTTTTTATTTCTGTAAATATTATGGAAAAAATATCCCATTGTTGTCTCATTGATGGCGGTTCGGTCCCAAGTGTAATGTCGAACATTATTATGGAAGAGCTAGGCTTGTCTTGTACAAATGAAAATGCCAGAAGCGTGCTTTCCTATAATAGTTTACAACAATCGACCATAGGTGAAATAAAGGATGTGACCTTGGTTTTGTGTGCACATCCTGAAATAAGGACAACCCTTAATATTCAGGTAATCGATATGCCAATGAGTAATTACTTGATCATATTAGGAAGATATTGGCAATCTTTGATGGGTGGATACATCTCACTCGATGGGAAACACTTATCCATTCCTTGGAATGGGAAAAACATTATAGTCCTAAGGGAGGGAATAATATCACCTTACATAGAAAGCATTCCACAACCTAATGTAAATTATATCGAGGAGGACCTAGGAGTGTATTCCATCTTTGCAGATGAGGACAACACTACCTTGGAACAAACTGACATAGATGATGGGATGTGGCATATGCACTTTAATGGTTCATGCTCCAATGAAGGAAACATAGCTGGTATTACCTTGTACTCTCCTGTGGGTAAAATTCACAACTTTTCCTATTGGTTA
>JASDQU010190546.1:8524-28710 GCA_032191745.1 Picea mariana
TTACTCTGCACCAGTGGTAATGGTATTCAAGAAAGATAGCTCATGGCGTATGTGTCCAGATTATAGAGAGATCAACAAGATCACTATTAAAGATAAGTTTCCCATTCCCGTGATTGATGAATTGTTAGATGAACTACATGGAGCAATCTATTTCACAAAATTGGATCTTCGTTCAAGGCGTTGAGTACTTTTTCTGAGGTTTTTCTATGCTATATTGATGTTTGGTTCTTAACATACATAATCAATCCATTGAACCATTTTCATTACAAAAATGACCGTTCGATCTGGACCATTTTCCAAACTGGAAAATGCTTGTCCGTCAAAAATCTCAAACCACTTTCTGAACTGGAAAGGAACTACTCATCCTAGACCATTTTTTGAACTTGAAAAATGATTGTCCATAAATCAATAACACATCAGTGCTCCCTCCCAACCTGGGAGTTGTCTCTTCCTTTTTCAATAAGGAAGTCATCTCCATGAGCTCCAGCTTGAGTACACAAACTCTTTCATCTTGGATAGAGGCTTTACCAAAATATGCTTATCTTCTCATCTGTGGAGATATATATTGGAGAACCACTTCTCCTTTCTGGACTTCATCACAGAGAATGTAATGCTTGATCTCAATGTACTTTGGTCTTTCTGGAACACTGTTTTTCTCTGAAGGCTTCATATAGCTCTGATCATTAGAGTACATCATAGTTGAATTCATCTCTTTGTTTTCTGCTAGCTCATAACATCGTGGCAAGGATCAAACTGGAACATATCCATGTGGCACTTCTTCTTTCATCATGAGAGTTTTTCATGGATTAGCAATCCATCATCCTGGACTTATGAGTAACCATTCTGACTTTTATCATAGAATATTTTTACCACGCTTATGTTGTGCATGAGAGGCTTTGCGCCAATTTGTTTGAATCCAAATAAAATCTTCTTCCATTTGCATATAAGAGTCTCTTTCTGGTATACCTCAAAGCCTTGAGGTTGATTTACATATGCTCTTTGTTCAATTATTTTGGAGAACATTCTTTGCATTCATATGATGTAAACTCCAAACCATGAATATTGTGGATGATATAATGGTTCATGTAGAGGTATGTCTGGTTTACTTGGAACAAGAAATCATCATAGTCTTCTCCCTCCATTTGGGAGAACCTCTAGTTCTGCATCTCGCAATGCTTTCATTCATAAGTATTTCATACATTGTTCTTCATCACAACTTTTAGTTCCTCTACTTGATTTCTTTTAGTGAGTTCATATCAAGCTAGTAGTCTTGTGATTCTCGATACAATGACTGGTTGTTCTGGATTTTCTTTCTTTCTTGGAATCTTCAAGTTCTTCCTCATGTTTCTCTTTAGCTCTTAGGTCCATGGATTTTTCTATAGATTCCATGCCCTGAAGATTCCAACTTCTTCCTTTCATCATAGGATCATGGATGTGGATGGACAACCAGGGATACTTTAAGGCTTCTTTTCGAAGAAGGCTTCATCTAAAGTCAAACTGAACACGTACTATTTTTCATGGCTGCTACCCTGGATATATACTTCATCATCTTTAATGGATCATAGGATTAGCTCCCTCCTAATCCTTGCTTCATGTATGAATGCATGCTCTTCTTTTGGAAATAGATAATCGGCTCCCTCCATCTAACATAGTCCACGTTTTTGTCTGCATCCTTATTGCCTTCTGCAAAGTGTCATAAGTCTTTCTCCAATTTCCTCTTAATTGTTGACTTCTTTCTGTCTTTGCTTCTTCTAGGTTTCTTCAAGATTGATTCTGATTTCGTCTTATCTTGCAGTTGTTACTTATGTAATAGCTTGCACATGAATTTTTACCAGGGGTTGTTGATGTACTTCATCCTTTCATGTGTATTTCCTGACTTGTAGTCATTGTGATAGCAATCTTTATCTTGTTTTTCTTCCATAGGTATAGTTTCTCTTTGAACATATTATCTTCTAAGAAATAGATATGCAAGATATGTACAGAAAACATGCTATGTACAAGAACTATGAAGAGTATTGTTACCTTGTCTTAGAAGAAGAAGTGTGTTTCATCCTTCTTAGTCTTATTTGAAGGTTCCTTTTATTTGGAAATTGATGCTTCATGTGTCTCCTTCCTTTTCTTTAGCTCGGGACAATGATTCTTGTAGTGACCATATTTTCAACAGTTGAAGCATTGTATTTCTGACATTTCTTTCTCTTGATTTGGCTTCTTTCTTGAGCCAAACTTCCTTTTGTTCCTAGAAATCTTGAATCTTGTTGTGAAGGCTTGATCATCGTATTTCTTTTGAGGTTTCTCTTTTGCACTAATCCTTGATTCTTCTTGTGCATAGCAAGTCCAAAGTTCTTCAAATGTAGGATACTCTTTCCTTGTGTTCATGCTTGCAGAAAATGCATCCCATGTCTTGGGAAGACCATTGAGTACTATATTTACCAATTCCTTCTCTGAGATGATCTCTTAAATAGCTTGTAGTTGATCTCTTAACTGAGAGATCCTCACAAAGTATGATGTTATGTTATCATCATTCATCTTCATGTCACATAGCTCATTCTTCAGACTTGTTACTTGTCCAATGTTTATGACTGAGAAGAGGTTTGTTAGGGCATCGTACATCTTCTTAGATGAATCAAGATGGGAGATGTAGGGTATCAAGTGGCCTTTTATATAATCCACTATGATACTCATGGCATTGATGTCATTGTCTTTGAACTTCTCCATAACTGCAACATTTTGTGGTTCCTTCTCTTTTCCTTCTTCAAACTCTGGTTCAACAATCTTTCATTTCACGATATCCAACACTTTATTCTTGGCAAGGATGATATCAATCCTTTTCTTCCATGCTCTGAAGTTAGAAGCCCCTTCTAACTTGTTTTTTGACTTCATAGAGTAAGTCATGTCTGATTTGACTTGGTCAACCCTATATTTGACCAAAAACTCAAACTTGATGTCTTAGGTTGCTGAGAGTACCAAGAGATGTGTTAGGCTAGGGTGCACTAGTCTGTCTAGAAATTAGGTCAATCCCTTCACTTAAGGTGCCTCAACGAGAGGGTTAGGGTTTTGTTGTTGCAACAAAGACTAGCTGCAACTGCAACTGCAACTGAGAAAATCCTCCCAATCTATCTTCCAGTGGTTAGATTGTCCAAAGATAGTGTGGGCCCATAACCTGTTAGAATATAATGGATGTGCTCATTTAACCATAGAAAATATCACTATTTTCACCCAACCATAGGCCAAAGCCACCCCCAAGCACCTTAACCTTGATAGAGAAACATTATGGAAGCAAACCCTAGACTAGATACCCAAACAAAGGTGGCGCACCTTTCTCCAAGGATAGCGCACCAAACAAGAGTAAAAAGAGATGATCAGAGAGTCCAAACCATAACCAAGAGAGAGTCCAAGCCAAAACCGAAATTGTCTAGCTGCATCAGCTGCAATGGAAGCTCTCCTCCAAACTTGCGCACAAACTGGCGAACTGCAGTGTGCACAAGTGTTGCTTCTGCAGTTCTGAGAATGTTGGCCAGAATGAAGACTGACCTCCTGTATTTATACTAATTCTGGCAGACTGTCTGGGCTGACTTCTCATTATGGGTACTAATTCTTTAGTATATAACATTTCCTTTAGCCGACTTCTTCTCTTGGAGGCTAATAACCTAATACAAGTCATTCTCTTGAGCTAACTTGTCATCTAGGGTTATTGGCCAGCTAATTAGGGTTTCTTCTTGCTTCCTGGAATATTCTATTCTCGTTAGGTTCACACGTGGAGGTAAATACCTCCCGCAGCTACCATAATATCAACAGGGTGTTCCATAAAGGTTTTCTAAGCATGGAAAATAAGTTTTTCTCTAGACTCAAGGTCGTCCCTTACCTCATTTCCTCTTCTCTAGAAAATCATTAGGATTTCTTGGAATCGCTTATCTTCTCTCCCCATTTAGGCAGCGGTGATATTTTAAGGGAAGATGAAGATGAGTCGACATCTATACATGGTATCCCTCTTCAAAGGTGGATTGATCGGGCTTGTGTCTATTATTTTAGGTGGGATTTCCGAGATGATCGGGCTTGTGGTCTCCCTTTCCAACAGGATTTTCTTCCTCCTACCCATCTCCATGGGATTTATTTCATGATTGATAATATGTCTATTTATGCTCATGATTATTATGTGCTTGACTTATGTTTGTTTTATTACATAATTAAGCACATGGGGATACACCTTGATGATATGATCAGTTGGTTGCATTGGTTGTATGATTTCACCTGACATCCACAACATTTGATCAACATGGGCCTCGGACCCCAGGTAAGTAGTGTGTGTAGGCACTAGTCTAACCAGGAGATTGTGAGGTTTTCATGCACTTTACACTGAGTACATGTCCCCAAGTAGGAGACAGATGTTATCCCCCATTTCTAGGGATAACTAAGGAGATGATGTCTCGAGGCCCTCAGGTTGCATACATGGAGTACCGGGAGATGGATTGATTGACAGTGTCCACATACACAGATAGAGACTCACTCCACCACCATACTTCTCTGATTCATTATGATGGCATTCACCACATCAACTTGCTTCCAGAAGACAGTGGGTATTTCTCCATGAGTTACAGGTTAGTTATTATGGTAAGTGTCACCTTAATACTTGAGGCATTTGAATATGATGCATTAAATGTTCTCTTGATTATAGAATGTTTGCTTAGACATTATGCTTTTGGCCTCGTTTCACCTTGGTGAGTGTCATGGTTCCCTAGTAAGTGGCCACCCTTAGGGAAAGGTTTGAAACCAGGGGTCTCCTAGAAGGATCATCATACCGTCCCCACTCATGCTTACCATTTTTCATCACTCCTTCCCCTCTGTGTCCCAATATTTTAGGTTTTCTGACCTATTGACCCAAGAAAAATGTGTACCTTGTTTCATGGGAAGAAGGGGTCATTAGGCTCTGAGGTGCCTTGGAAAGAAACATCATGCAATAGAAGCTCTCCCTGGGATCCTGAGAGCAATGAAATGCTTCTTACAAAATAAATGAGGGACCCATAAAATTAAACAAATAAACAATCATACCAACCAAGGTAGAACATTTGTGGGCTATGCATTTCCTTTTTAGTGTCCCTTATTGACTTCAACATGGTTAAGCATGGTTGCAAAGTGTGACCAAGGTAAAGTTGAGGTGGGAAATGTTTTTCATGCTTAGGTATAAGTCCCACCTTAGCTTCAACTTGGAAATACCATAATAAATTAATGGCTAAAATGTCTTGGAAAAATTATGCTTCAAACACAAAAAGAGAAAATGGATGTAGCTATCCAACACCAAAGGTACCAATAAATGAGACAATACGAGCCCTTCTATGTCATGAACCCAAAAACCTAGAATTCTAAACCCCCATCCATCTCAAATTCACTACACGACTTAGAAACGATCATCCTTGGGAACGTCCCCTACTTGAGGAATTGGTTCACCCAATAGGGTGTTATGACACCCCTCCCATATCTAAACTTGGCCAATTGCATAGGGTTTTTGAGAACTTGTTTAATTTGAAAATGTGGATTTGATTCACATGTTTAGGTGGCCCTTGTATTAAGTGTGATTTTACTTGGCATGATATGGTTGACTTGAGACCCAAGGAGGGAGAATTCACTTGTTTTTGTAGGAACTTGATTGGTGGAAATTTGTGGAGGAACAAGCCTAGCTTCGGCCTTCACTAGGGCACGAATCCCACAGAGTGGATGCCATAACCCACACCTTGGGAGAAGCTATATTGTGAACATTTCCTTTGGAGGTAAGAGAATACATCTTGAAGGATGACACCCAACGCCCCTTTTCCCAACGTTTTACCATGGAGGATCAAAACGTCCTTTCTAGGGAACGATGTCATGTTTAGGGGCTAGGGATTGGTGGTGATTGATGATGAATTGTCATACATTTTGAAGGAATACCCCAACACATGAAGGAATGGCCTTTGGAGGCCCAACATTTCCCTCAAATAATTTCAAAGACTTGCTCCATATGCAAAAACATCACCCCTAGGGGGTATGACGTCATCACTTAGGGTTTCGCTTAGTTGCAAATTTACTTTTTGAATTGTAAAAGGGAAATTAGAGGAGGTCAGCCTCCTTAATTTTGGTTTACCCTAACGATATGTGTATAAAATATTTTTGAAGGTATTCTATAAAAGGAGACCTAATTCATTTCATTTTGACGTAAGTCACTCTCTCTTGAGTGAGAGACTTGGCTGAAATTTGTGCCCTTTTGGGGAATTTGGTCTATCTCTCCCTTTTGCAAATATTATAGATGTTTATACTTGTCTATTTTGGAGATAAATTGGTGTGCTACCTTCTTGGAGGCTTGTTTCTTGCATGTTGATGAATATTTCTTGGTAGACAAGGGTTTTACTTGCTTTCTATTTGAATTGGTAAGGGATTTATGAATATTGTTGGTAATTTCTTCTTGTTTCATATATATTCTTGTTCTAACGCTTGGACGAGTATAAGGGCATAAGCCATCCACCAATATCTATCATAATTGTTACTAGACAAGTTATTATCAAGGTTTCTAGGAGGGGTAAAAGGGCTTACACCCTCCTAGATTTTCCTTGTTAGATTTGCTTTCTCTAGGGAGTAAAAGGGATTACACCCCTAGAGAAGTAGTAAGTCTAACTCTTACACCCAAGACTCCATAACCCAATATACTAGGCACTCATCTACTTGCATTGGAGAAATAAAATCATTGCATTGAAATACCTGATTTTTCTAGATATTGCATTTGTTCAAATTTGAATCTTTTCTTAGTGTTACAAGCTTGCTTGAGCTACTGAGGGGTCTATATTAGCCTTGTTATTATCTTTCTACAATTAATTTAATATTATAGCCTTTAGGGCTGCAGAAAAACACTCTTAAACTCTTTCTTTACTCACTAATCTACCATTGATATTTGCTTATAAGCTGCCATATTAAATCTACTTGTCATTGGCTATCCTTTGGGTGGATTGTTTGTTGATTTTACTAGATAGATATTGTTTTTGTAGCAATTGTTTGCTACAACCATAAGGCTTCCATAAGACTTTACTGTTAACTTCATTTAGCATCTATATTTCACCATCAAAGCTTGTGCTTAAGTATTGGTAAGTTATCTACATGTTTAGTACTTGATCATCCAATAAATATTTGATGTTTTTTATGGTTATTTCTGCAATTAAAAACTCATTCCATTGCTGATATATGGATTTTTTTACAGATGCAAATTAGGACAGCAAGCTTCAATTTCTTTTCCCCTTGATTATTTGGCTTTCATTTTGATCATTTGTCTTATCTTGGTAGGTTTAACATTATCTTGAAGGTACACATTTATCCCATAGCAGAATCCATTGCAGTCTCACCCGCGGCAGATCGAAATTGAGTCTCGGGTCGGATAAGAGCCTTTTTATCTTGATCCATATGGAGTAAATTCAGTTGCCTGTGACCTTTGCTGTGCCAATCCTATGCCCACGCTTACCTCCCATCCCAGCTAGCTTTCATCATATACGATGCATGACACTTTGAAAACCTCCCCTCATCAACAAGGCTCTTGTCCAAGCCTCTTTCCACTTCTGAAATTGACCTATAGGGTTTTCGTTGGTCATTCTACCACTTCCCATCTCAATTCCTCTAGGGTCATTTGGATTCCCCCCTTGTGGTGACTTATCATCACTAAAGCGAGGGGGGTATCTATCTAAGGTGACAGTGGGTAACTACTCCCATATTTATCTCATGTTTGCGGATTGGGCTGAGATTTTTCCAACCTACAATCTGTGTGATAACATTTTGGTGTAGTTTTCAGGGAGGATTTTGAATCCTCTTTCAAGCCCTAACAACACTTTGGCAAGATTTTCCCAAAGCCTTCACCATAGCTTCCCTGTCAAATCCATTTGAGGAAAGTTCCATTTTCATTTTTGATAAACTTCATATAAGATTTTCTAGCGAGTCCATTGAGGGAAGATACCATCTCCACCATTGATGGACCTTGAGATCATATGGCAGCCTTATTGGCTAGTCGTTCTGGTAATGGAACCATGGAATCATGGGATTTACCATGGGCGTTACATAAGGTATATCCTTCTATTTATGTTCAAAATGTCCTTGTATATCCAAATTATTGCACAATAAAGTAGAGGGAAAGTTTCCCCAAATTTAGTGGTGACCCAAATCTAGTAGTCACCCACATTGTAAATTATATGAGGTATGCTTAAAATATAAATGTATTGCCTAAAGATGTACTAATGAAAATTTTTGTGTCTCTCTGGAATTAAGTCAAAGGACGTGGCTTGCACATTCTTTTGATCTGAAAAGTATATGTTCTTCTACAAAACTTTTTGAAGAGTTTCTCAGGTATTGGGGGTCAACTACTCAGGATTTGTAGGCTACTCTCCAAGAGCTCAAAGATGCCCTTTATGGAGAAGGTTTTCCAATGGATGGAAAGACGATAGTTGAAGAATGTGAAACTACGGAAGAGTAGCACCCACCACCTACAAAAGAAGCGCTTGAGTATCCATGAATAAATTTCTCAAGAATATATCAATGATGAAGACCCAGATAAGACATCATTGTCCATTATCCCGCTTGACAAAGATGAAGAAGTGATTGGTCCAAAAGATGCATATTTTTTCGTAGGGGATCTCTTAGACATGGTTGATCAACACCTTGATCATTTCATATAGGATGGGAGACGTAGATGGGATGTGAGTTGCTTCATTTTTTATAGAATTCTCCAAGAGCTCAAAGATGCCCTTTATAGAGAAGGTTTTCCAGTGGATGGCAAGAAGACAGTTGATGAATGTGAAATTGACGAAGAGTATCACCCACCACCTACAAAAGAAGCGCTTGAAGAGCACATCCGTGAATAAATTTCTCAAGAATATATCAATGATGAAGACCTGAATAAGACATTAATCTATGTTATCCCACTTGACAAAGACGAAGAAGTGATTAGTACCAAACATGCAGATGTTTTCATAAGGGATCTCTCAAACATGGTTGATCAACACCTTGATCATTTCATACAAGATGGGAGATGTAGATGGGATGTGATTTGCTTCATTTTTTATAGAATTCCCATTTACGGCATGGAGGTTGGTGCTCTTACAAAGGGGGTTGAGTTGTCATCTTTAGATAACTAGACTTAACATGCATATAATTCATATTATTGGCATCATCATGATGATGTGGTCACATACTTATTCTATCCATTCGAGGATGAATTGTCGCAATACACTCAAGATGATTCTCAGCCATCCCTTGAGAGTTGTGACTCGGATTTGTTCTATGAATATTTCCAACCACCATCATGCTTAGATTTTGATGGACACTATATCATGGCTAGACCAGAGTAGTTTGGAGCTCATGCTACTAAACAGAAGTATTTTTATATTGGGATTTTTGGCAAGGATTTGCAGATAACCAAGAAAAATTTTCTAGGTGTGGGAAAGGAGTTTTTCTCTAGACCCTAGGTCGTCCCTTACCTCATTTCCTCTTCTCTAGGAAATCATCAGGATTTCTTGGGATCCCTTATCTCCTCTAAGAATTTAGGGAGTGGTGATATTTTAAGTGAATATGAGGATGATTCGACGTCTATACATGGTATCCCTCTTTAGAGGTGGATTGATCAGGCTTATGGTTATTCTTTTAGGCAGGATTTAAGGGATGATCAGGCTTGTGGTCTCCCTTTCCAGCAGGCTTTCCTCCCTCCCACCCATCTCCATGAGTTTCATTTCATGATTGATTATATGTCTATTTATGCTCATGATTATTATGTGCTTGACGTATCCTTGTTCTATTACATAAATAAGCACAGGGGGAGATACCTTGATGAGATGACTAGTTGGTTGCATTGGTTCTACAATTTTACGTGACGTCCAAAACATTTGATCACCATGGGCCTAGGCCCCTAGGTAAGTAGTGTTAGGAAACAAATATCCAAATAGAATAAAAACATCAGAATAATTACTCCATGCCTTTAAAAACAGATAGTTTCAGATAATAATCCTCTTCGCGGGGGAAACCTCCTGATACACCACACAAATTCACAAATACAAGATGATTCCAAATGAAAATGTATCCTTGGTATATATAGGAGACTAGGAGGTACAGTTAAAACTAATGGACCCAAGATGACATAAATAAAATAACAATACTAATGTAATATGCCCCAATTAAGGGGTAATGTTCCACTATTTAGGGCTTAACGTGCCCCTCCCTTTCAGACAAGTGTTGTTTGCAACGCTTGAGTAATTATGGATGCTTCTATATAAAAGACTCATCTTCCCAAGTGGAATCTTCAGCAGGTAGTTTCTTCCAAATAATGAGATATTTTGAAATGGATCTATCCCTCGGCTAGCAAATTGATGTGTCAGTGTGTTGGCAGCCACCAATTTTTTTCGATTCTTATCACAATCAAAGTCACTACAAAGAGATTATACATTTCTGTAGATGCCATCACCTTTCATTTATAAATGCTTATGTTTCTGAGTTTCGAGGCAATGATTGGGTTAAACTTATCTTATTGGGTTTTTTTGTTTGCATTTTCATTTGTTTTGTTTTTAAATTCATGACTGTAAGCATGAAGTTAAATAAAAAACATGGTTTAGGCTTTATATATTCTACCTAAGAAATTTCGCTTTGAAGGCACCCATATATAGCTAAATTTCAAGTTTTATGAACTTATTGATTGATTCTCTATCAAAATCTTTATGTATTATTAGTACCGTGACTTAACTGGCTCTATGGTCAATCCTTGGTTTTAATTTGTGAAATGTCTGGATGCACAAAAGGTTGGATTAACATGTGATATGGGTCTCGTGCCTCTCAATAGTCATATCGGCACTCATGTCGATTGGTACAGGCATGTTGTACCCACGATTTCAATCCACCTTGTTGTCCTGAGCATTAATGAGATCATTCATTATGCGAATTTGTGTTTGGTACTTTTGGAGGGTTTAGTATTCATCGTGGGTAATGGCTTGTAGTTTTACGAGCCCTATAGTTTTTTGTTTTCCCCAACTCATTTTTCAAAGTTATGACAGTCCCCAAACTTTGCAATTTTCATGCCATTACAACTCGCATAGAACTCTCTCTAAGCCGAAACCTACCTCATGTGATATCCATTGTATCTTTTTCACGGTGGAAATGGCACCTGTGGTTCGAATCAAGCCGAATGGTTTCCAAACCCTTCTTTCCCATGATGACACCATAGAAGACCTAAAGGCTCACGGTTGGAATGTCTTCTCAGGAAATTTGAAGGCTACAACCTCTCGGTTGCACAAGCCTTTGCACAGACTTTTGATGGTTTTAGGGCCAAGGTCGGGGATGTACTGTTGGAAATAATAGAATATTTCATAAGCAGGGCAACAAGACTCCCATTGAAAGGTGAAAAGTGGTTTAAGAACGCAAAAATGGAGGATGTTCCATGGAGCTTGTTCATGGTTTCCCACAAATCCACTTGTTGTCCAAAAGGTATTCCCATTTCTTTTTTGAAACCTAGATGGCACAGTCTCATTTTAATTTTGAAATAGTTTATCACATGTGAAGGCCGGTATGGGTTGGTTTTTCTATACCACGTTCGGTTGATTATGTTATTCATAGGGTTTGAATTGAACATGTTGTTCTACTTGTTAATGAGCCTTTACAAAATGTCTAAATGCTATAAGCGACAGAGCACGAACTCTCTTTTGAGTCTTTAAAATCCTATTGATTTCTCACATGTCGCAAAATGGTGATAATTGGGAGAATTTTCTGATCTGAAATGGCTTCACCCAGGTCGACAATACAGTCAACCCACCTTTAATTGTAAACCCCAATTTGACCACACCGGTGATTAAAATCCAGGTTTTCAATTCACATGATGGCTCTGAATTTAATGAACCAACGTCTATTGTTGTGGAAACCCCTGTGGTTAAGAAATTACCATGTACGTTTTTGCCCAGGAAATCTCTAGAACAACTAGTTGGTGAATTAAAAGAAAAATGTTCTCCTATGCTTGCCAATGAGTTTGATCTGAACAGTAATGATAAGCCTGTTGTAAAGAAAACTCGTAAGGGTAAGAAACAGCAAAGCTCTGATTTGAATTTTAGGAATAAGAGGTCTGGTCGATTGATTTATAGGGGTTTAAGGAATCAAAAAAGCGATCATCTAAGCTCGATCTCTACGATCAAGATCGATGATCAGTGTTTAGATCAAGAGATATATGATTTCTTGGCTTAGGAAAATCCAGACAACCTATGTCTCGTGAAAGAAAATACTACCCAGGTTGAATAGTATGACTTTGTGACTAGATTACCCCCATGTCTCAAAGGCAAAGAAGGTTTTGCAGGTATTATTCACAACCTGGAACAAGCCACAGGGAAAAATGAAGTACACGTTTCCGACCGTATTCCACATCGATCTTCCATTGCCCCAGTGCATTGTGACAGTTGCTTAGATTAGATAGAGCGTTATTATAGAGATATTCCGCTCTTACAGGCTCAAGTAAAATGCCTAGTTGTTCGAAATGCTCTATTGAAACAAGAGAACCATGACTTGAAAGCACACACAGAAAGGGAAAATAAAAGACTCAAGAGGTCCAGTAATATAATCATCAAAAATACAACCAGTTTCAAAGCCATCATAAATTCAGAACTGTATGATCCTTCATTTGCTAGTTTCTAATGGTAAAAATGATTTTGTTTGATTCTATTCCATTATGTTATGAAAAAACAAAATAGGGAGATTTAATTTTGATTTCTTTTGCTAATAATAAGACTAGCAACAGAATCTATGATTCTGTAGCTAGTCTATTTTTGAATAATAGTTGGCATTGTTTTCTGAATATCAAACTTGTTTTTCTATCTACAGGAAATTGATGGTTATGATGTTGATTGCATGGAGCAAACACCTTGGGTCATACGCTCAATTATTCAGTAGTTTCTTCCTTTTATGTTTATAAAAAACTTTGGTTTATTTTTGACAAACCAACTCATGCATGAGTGGTTTCTAGTTTCACTATTTTTGTAATATTATCTAATTTTTGGGGATTCAATGCTATCTTGTATGATAAGAGCATGTGAATCCTGAACTAGTTTAAATATTGATCACTCTTAGTAGTGAAAGACATCGTTTTGGCTGGACACATTATGGACATATGACTTTGAAGACTGAGATGGATAAGTTGTTCCCTACTTGGCTTTAGACCAGCGTGACGCTTACTCATTATGTTTTTACCTCTATCTTATGAAATGTTATTACGTTTGATGCAGCTTTAGGCTGGTTATTGTATGGTATTTCATAATATTCAACACTTAAATTCTGTCTGTAATTTTTTGTTCTATATTACATATGTGATCAATATTTCATTTAAATATTGTTGATTTATGCTAGACATGGGATGATGGATCATATGAATGTTTTGTATTGAGTTTCATTTATTATAAGTATTCATTATTATAAGATCACCAGATTTGTATATTTATAAGTCTGTTGTTATATTCTCGTTCCAAATATCCTTCGAGTTTGTTCTGGGAGTATTAGCTATGTTCTGTTATAGGTTTCCCTCATAAGAAGGACATCCAGGAACTTGAATTGCACGGGAGGATAAATTCATTTTAGTTGATTAATTATAGGTTAGTTTACTTGTTCTTTAGTTAGATTGATTATCAATGAAATAGGAACAGTTTAGATTAGCTTTGACTGTTTATCTATTCTCATACCAATCATATTCGATTAGTATTCTTTAGTTTTTTTTAGATTTTAAATATTAAACAGAAAACAGAAAAATGTATGTGCTTTCTTTATCTCTTTTATAAACACTTTCAAGAAAAAAACATCTATTTCACAAGATATCCTGTAAATCTTGCAAGTTGTATATACAGTGTTCATAATCATATAAACATATCTATCTTTCTATTTCAACGTTTGTAAATCATTAAACTTGTATTCTTAGTATTCTATCCTTATAGATTAGTTTCATTTTATTTTTAGGACTTTAGTTGACCAATGGAGCCATTAAACCCGTCGGGTCATTTCATTCCAAACGGCTTGGGTTACTTAGACAATCCCGGTCTGGATTTGACCTTCCAGTTGACGGTGTGTCACTTATGCCCGCCAACAAATGGTGCTAGAAGGAGGGCCTGAATTTAATTTATGGCACGTGGAGGTCACAAGACTCCTCCCCCACACACTCGCAGTCCTGTCGTAATGCATAGTCGCTCAGACAATAACGTTACACTTGAAACAGCAACTACCTCAAACGATAACCCTTATATTCCCGTTGAACCAGTGACACCTATTCCTCAAGGGGTTGCTGTCCAAGAAATTGTTCGTCAGTCACTCATAAGAACGCACAGTTCCTTAGCCCGTATCAAACAACCTAGCATGCCACTTAATCAGCCCCTTGACTTCACAGATATCCAACAACAACTTCAAGGCACTGGTATGCCTGAAAACCCTTTAGGTGGTAATACTACCAATCCTACTAAAACACTTATCCTTGGAGACGAAGAATCTAGTATTCCATCACCTCCACCTAGTTCTTCTCCATCCTCTTCAGGAGGAGAGTATTCAGATGAAGGTAGTTCTTCATCAGAACCATCTCAGCCTTCGACACCACCAACTCCCATGGAAAATCAAAATAATCCTGCCAGACCTTGGCTCGATCAAGATGTCGTGGTTGTACCTGGACCCCAATGCCCATTACCTAAGCATCCAGAGAAATGGTTGCCTAAATTTGATCCAAATTCAAAGCAATCAGCTGAGGATCACATCAAGAAATTTATGTTGGCCATTAGACTCCAGAGTGTTGAACACGAGGATGTAGTATGCAGATTGTTTTCTTATAATTTTGAGGGAAATTCCTCCACATGGTACTTTTCTCAACAGCCCCAAACCATCGTCTCTTGGGACAAGTCTGAAACTTGTTTTCTTGAAAAATTTGGAGATGATAAATCTATGAAAGTCTTGGTTATGAAAATATCAAGCTTAAAAATGAACCTTAAAGAAAAAGTGAAAGACTTTAACCAAATATTTCTTACTTTAAAAAACAAAATCCCTGCATATTCGATGCCCGCGGAAAGTTTAATTGTTGCATATTATGCTAAAGCCCTGTACAATAACATAGCCATATGGGTCAAAAGGTCTAAAAAGAACACGTTGTTAGAGGCCTTTGAGGAGGCAAGTCAAATTGAGAAAGATATATTGATCTTAAAAGATAATCTTAATAGTGAAGTTGAAACAACCTCGTCATCTAAGAAGAAAATAGAAATTCTCACTAGGCCTCCTCAAACTAAAAATCAACAAGAAACTTTAGACTTAGAGATCTTGCATAAATCTTTCAAAAAAATGTCCAATCAAGTCATTGACTTGAAAAGATCATCCAAGGAGGCCTCCATAGAAAAAGGAAGTTTCAAACCTCCTTTCAGAAATCCTTTTCCTCCTAATCGAACAAACCCGACCACAGAAGGTCTAAATTTCAAAAGTTTACAATATGATTTGAAAACCATCTTAGAAGCACATGATAATTTTGCTTCTGCTCCTCCTGAAAATTGTGACGATATAGTTGAGGAAGAGATACGAGAAGAGGAGGACTCATCTCCCCCTATTTTTGGTCACTTGTCGGATAGTATCTTCCAAGTGAATTTTGAAACTGCCCACCCCTACAACACAAGAAGAAAAATGCAAAACAAACCCCCTCTTGAAGTAAGTAAAAATGTGTTTCTGAAACAGTCAAAGAAAACTGAAATTAAACAAAGATTAGCAGCCCCAATTTTAGAATACGATTTAATTAAAGATCTGAAAAAATTAAGGGCTAATATTTATGTTTTTGAACTACTGAATTTCCTATTATTTTGCAGAAAATGCTTCAAAGTATCACTGAAAACAGTAAAAAGAACGATCCTAGCAACAAAAAATCAGCAGAAATTGATTCAAACGCAACTAAAAATGTCCCAACTAAAAAGACATATGAACCACAAGACAAAAGGGACTTAGCAGAAAAAACTATAGCAAATGTAGATAAAATTGTTTTAGGGACAGCAGCAAAAAATCAGCAGAATTTTGTTGTTACCACTCGGAAAAATGTCCCACCTTTTTTGTTAACCTTTGAAATTTTTAATAGGAATGTACATAATTGTATGGTTGATTCCAGTGCATCATAAAACGTGATGCCTTTATCTGTATGCCAGAAAATTAATGCAGAAGTTAAACCCTCTGATCTCAAAATCATTCAGCTAGATCGAACAAACATTAAAGTAAATGGTGAGCATAAGAATGTGTAGATTAGACTATCGTCCAATCCTAAATTTCATCATATAGTTGATATTATCTTTGTTGATATCCCTGAATTGTATGGCATGTTTTTAAGTAGAGATTGGTCGAAACAGCTGCACGGTTATTTCGCTACAGACTGGTCTCACTTGTGGTTGCCTGAAAACGGAAAGCCCAACAAAATCAGGATAAACAGAGAACGTTATCTTAAGCATACCGTAACAGATCTGAATGATATAAATGAGCCCTTCGTTACATCAGCAAATACATTTGAAACGCAGGGAATGAATACCTTTTTTGGTAATTTCATGACCGAAATCTCTTCTATCACTGATTCAGGGCAGCAATCTAAAATTACGGCTTATACTCAGACCCCATCTATGCCCAATATACCAAGTACTGCTAATGACGCACAGATCTAATCCTTATATTTTGATCGATCTAAATCCAAAGAAGGAGCAGGTGTTGGCTGTGTACTCATCGATCCTACATGTAATAAGACTTTTATTGCTTGTCGGTTAGATTTTGAATGCACTAATAACACGGCTAAGTACCAAGCACTTCTACAAGGACTTAGGAAAGCATTAGATATGGGCGTGCAAAACTTGATAGTATTTGGTGATTCAGAAATCGTGGTCAAGCAGGTAAGAAACACCATACATTGTTTGTCACCACATCTGAAAAGCTACCAAAATGAGGTATGGAGTTTGATGCATAAATTTTTATCATTTAACATAAATTTCATTCCTAGATTGAGTAATTCAGAAGCTGATTTATTGGCCAATGTTGCTTCTAAACTATTGCCTGCTGAAGGTATTTCCCCTAATGTGTTTTCGATCGAATTGTTGTTTAGAGCATCGATCCCAGATAAAATCACAAATTGGAGAGTATTCGATGATGACCAATAGATTATCAACTTTTTGCATATGGAAGACACCTTCCAAGGTGTAGTCATTGATGAAGGCACTCATGACAAGAACCTCCAAAACTTCACGGTAATATCTGATCCTCGATCTCCTAAATTGACATCTGAGCTGGTAAACTCTATCCCCATATATGTTGTGAGATTAGAGAAATTTTATGACTTTCATGATAAATTTAGAGGGGCGGTCAATTGTAAAACTAACAGTTCCTCTTTGATCTATGAAACGGTTAATTTAGGAACAAGGGGTAAGCCTCAAAATATTAATCTGGGAAAGGGGTGTTCCGAGCAAGAAAGATCCTCTTTTATAAATTTATTTAAAGAATAAAGACGTTTTTGCCTGGGCGTATGATGACTTGAAAACATTTGAGCCAAACATCATACAACATGTAATCCCTATGAAATCCCAGACTCAGCCTTTTCAACAGAAATTGAGGAAGATGCATCCTAAATTGGAATGCACTGTTAAAAAGGAACTAAACAAATTACTAACTGCAAAGATAATTTTTCCAATTAGGCACACACAATGGGTGTCTAATTTAGTCCCTGTAAGGAAGAAAAGTGGTGAAATTCAACTCTGTGTCGATTTTTGGAACTTAAACCGAGCGTCTGATAAAGACAACTACCATGTTCCTCCAATGGAACAAATTCTACAACAGGTGTCTAGCTCCAAAAGACTATCTCTGCTAGATGGTTTTTCGAGATACAACCAGGTCCTTATGTCTCCTTCGGACTGGCTTAAAACCACCTTTCGTACCCCATGGGGCACTTACACCTACAGGAAAATGCTTTTCGGACTGATAAACATCGACACCACTTTTCAGAGAGCAATGGATATTGTTTTCCATGGCCTCATTAACCAGTCAGTCGTGGTCTATTTTGATGATGTCACCATCTTCTCTAAAAACAAGAAAGATCACTTGTCTCACCTTAGGGTTGTCCTAGAACGATGTCGCAAGTTTGGCATATCTCTCAACCCTAAGAAATCAGTCTTTGCACTAGAGAAAGGAAAATTGCTTGGGTTTATAGTGTCTAAGGATGGAATAATTATTGACCCCGAAAGAACCCAAGCTATTGCTAAACTCCCCCCTCCTTCTTCCAAAAAATCCATGCAGTCCTTTTTGTGCAAGATTAATTTCGTCAGAAGGTTTGTCCCGAGCTTCTCAGAAATGGTTAGACTGTTACAAAATTTAATTAAAAGATATGTTTTGTACCGTTGGGGACCATAAGAAATTCAGGCTTTCGATTTAATTAGAAAAGCAATAACAGAGGTCCCTTCCTTGATGAGTCCCGATTTTTCTCAGGATTTCACTCTTTACACTTTTGCATCTGACCGATCTTATGTTGTTGTGCTTACACAGAAAAATGTTGAAAGCAATGAGATACCCATTGCCTTCATGAGCTCAGATTTTAAAGTTGCATAACTTAATTACCCAGTAGTAGATCAGCAGGCATATGTTGTTTTCAAAGCAGTGAAATGCTTCCGGTCTTACCTGTTGAAATCTAGAACCAAGGTTATTGTTCCTTACCCAACTATAAGAAACCTGTTAGTACAAAAAAAATTGGGTGAGAAAAGGGAAAATTGGATGATGTCACTACAGGAATAAGACCTTGAAATAACCCCTACACATATTGTTAGAGGTCAAAGCATGTGTAAACTAGTGGTTGATTCAGTTGAAGAACAAGAAAGTCAAATAAACACTTCAACTGCAAATTAGCATAACGAAAAATAGATCAGTTGTGCACAAGCTACTGCCAATTCCTGGTATGAGAACATTAAATTTTAACGCATGGATATTCCCCCCGCAATCTTGATCCTAAAAATAGAAGAGCACTTAGGCTTAAATATGCATATTTCCAGTTAATAAATGATGTATTATTTTGAAAGAACTTTGATGGTGTTTTTCTGAGTTGTTTAGAAAAGGAAGAGTCAGAAAAAGTGATATCTGAACTTCATGGAGGTGAGGCCAGTGGTCACTTCGGTGGAGATACCACTGCCCACAAAGTGCTAAGAGCTGGATATTATTGGCCTACCTTGTTCAAATATGCCCATAAATTGTCCCGCAAATGCATAATATGCCAAAAGGCTGCAGGATGGGTGAAAAAGGCAGCTTTCCCTTTGCAGCTTGTTACTGTAGATACACCTTTTCAACAATGGGGCCTAGACATCATAGGACAAATTAATACCTCTTCTTCACAACAACACAAGTATATCCTTACAGCAACAAACTATTTTACAAGATGGTCTGAAGTTGTACCTTTAAAAGTGGTGAACACAAATCAGGTAGTATCTTTTGTGAACTCTCATATCATCACTCGATTTGGTATCCCCGAATGTCAAGTTTATGATAATGCCTCTTACTTTTAATCCCTTGATATGAACGTTTTTTCTCTGGAAAAGGGGATTAAACTGAAGTATTCTGCAAGCTACTACCCTCAAGGAAATAGCTTAGCAGAATCAACGAATAAAAATTTAATCAAGATTATTAAAAGGATAGTTTCATAAAATCACAAGAACTGGCACAATGCATTGTATAATGCACTTTGGGATGGTAGGGTAACACCAAAAGCTTCTGTTGGTAATTCCCCTTTCTTCCTCATTTATGGAAGAGAATCCATTATGCCCTCGTATGTCTTACTTCCTTCTCTACAATTGTCGCAAAAAGTTCAAGAAGAGGAGTGCCCTCCTCTAGAAAATCGAATAAATGCCTTATTAAAACTAGAGGAGGCGAGAACACAAGCAAAGTAGAAACTGGATCAGCACCAGCAAATTGTAAAAATATGGTTTGATTCAAATTCATCTTCGGATAGGAATTTCGATGTTGGCGATCTGGTTCTCAAGTGAGACAAATCCCACGAGGGTAAGGGGGAACATACCAAGTTCCAAAATCTGTGGTTGGGACTATTTGTAATTTCTGAAAAATTGGGTCCCAGCTCTTTCCATCTGCATAATTTGGAGGGAAAAATAGACACTTTCCCAGTGAATGGCTAGGCCCTCAAGAGGTATCTCACATGATGA
>JASDQU010190547.1:0-16682 GCA_032191745.1 Picea mariana
GCTCTTGCTTAGACAGAAAGGAGCTAAGTGCTTTGCCCTCTGTTAGATAGAGTTTATTGTTTCTGCATTATTATTTCCATGAAAAAGTATTGATACTGAATCTCTGTTGAGAATAAGGGTCCTGTTCTCTGATTGCAAGATAGTTTTTCTTTCCCATTGCAATGATGCTTTAAAATGTAATCCAGGATTCTTAATTTAGCTGTGAAGAATTGCAATTAGGGAGATTTCTTTCCTGTGATCTAATTCAGAACTTCAGTTCACTTCAGCAATTATAGATAGAATGATTTCTTTACTACAACACTAAATGATTTTGGAATTGAGCATATACAGTGCGTGGCTATCTTTGAAACAAAAGACTTCCCTGGGTTGATAATTTATGTTTCGCTTGGTTGTTTAAAATTAATTAAGCAATTATAGTGACCAACAGTAACTTTTGCATACAATATTTGTTTTAGGCGCATGATAGCCCATTGAAAAGGTATATTCGAGGAATACACATTATGCCATCAAACTTTGAATTGATCTACAGTTTTACTATGGCGAGCCCTAAAAGCCCTGTTTAGGGCCTCAAAATAGCCTCGAAAGTTCAGGACCCAAAAACTAGGAAAAAACTGCAAAACTGAGAAACTGTCAAGATGAGCCAGTTGGACTAGGTGGGTGGCCACCGATATCCACCTGGATCAATCCTACCCCCTCAGGAAGAAATGGTGTCCATTGCATTGAGATCCCCCATCAGATGAATAAATTTCTGCTGAATTTGGCCCCAGGTGAGCCACTTGCCTTAGTGCAGGAGCTGCCCTGCTTTGACAACCCGATAAAGTTGGATCCTCTGCTAGAAAGTGACCATGACATGTGTGTCTACAATATGATTATTGGATGCATATTCCATGTAGTCAGGGTTGATTTCTATTGGTGTCCATTGCATTGAGTTCCCCCATCAGATGAATAAATTTCTACTGAATTTGGCCCCAGGTGTGCCACTTGCCTTGGTGCAGGAGTTGCCCTACTTTGACAACCTGATAAAGTTGGATCCTATCCTAGAAAGTGACCTTGACATGTGTGTCCACAATATGATTAGTGGATGCATGTTCCATGTAGTCAGGTTTGAACTCTGTTGGTGTTAATCGTTCTTCTATCTCTGAGGTGTCTAATAATGGTGGAAAATATGGCTGAAGGAGATCCACATTAAATATTGGATGCAAGCCAAGGAAGGGGGGAATGTTGATATCAAAAGAATTATCAACCACAACCTTGGTGATGGTGTAAGTTCCATAGCGGGGTGGACGAAACTTCTGATGGGGCCACGTAATGTGTTCCTTCTACAAGTGCAACCAAACTTTATCTCCCACCTGAAACTTGTGTGGCACCCAATGTTGATGATGCCGCTACTTATACTTGGAATTGGACTTTTGGATGTCCTAGATCTGCTCAATGAACCTGGTAGCTTTGTCGACTTTAGTTTGAGCATGGGACGAGTATGCTTGGGTGGATTCTAGGGGTAGTGCAACATCCATGGGACCTAATGGTTGAAATCCCAACCCCACCTGAAAGGGGATATGGCTGGTTGAGCTATGTAGGGTTCTATTGTAGCTATGTTGAACATAGGGAATACTCTCGTCCTACGTGTGGGGATGCTTGGAATTGTACATATGCAAGATATGCACAATCATAGTAGTGACTAGAGGCTCAACCAAAATGTGCTGAGGAACCGATTGTCCTGATATGAGACAATGGTTTGTGGTATCCCAAAATGTACCCACACTCGTTCAAAGAAGAGATTGGCAATGACCTCTACTGTGATGTTCTTCTTGCAGGTGGCCTGAATCGCCATTTTGTAAAAATGATCAACCACCACAAAACACATTCATTTCCCCGCTTGGTTGATGGAAGGCCTGGCATGTAGTCCATAAAGATGGATTCCCCAGGACTTTTAGGAGTAGGCAGAGAGGTGTACATGCCTTGTTTATTAATGGTTGTTTTAGCAATGGTGAAGGCAGTGCATGACCTAATATCATTGTTGACATCCTGTCGAAGTTTCAGCCGATATAAATGTTTTTGCAACACTGCCACTATATTTTCTACACCGAAGTGTACTGCCACCCGATTGTAGTGGACCTCCCAAATAAGCTTCATTCACTTGATTAATGGAACACATAGATGGATTATATGGCACAACAACCCATCCTAAAGATAGAAATCAGTGACAACTGTGGTTTCTCTAAACATCTAGTAGGTGGCAAAGAAGTCAAGATCTCTCTCATAGAGTTGGGGATACCCCGAGGCCTCGTGGTCGTAGGAGTTTAGCACCATGGTGAGTGCTACAATTGGAGGGTGGTTGAGGAAATCAACGATGCAGTTGGTGCTTCTTTTCTTATACTTGATGTAGATATGGAACTGCTACAAGTATGTGGACCACTTCTAATGGCAGTCATTATACAATTTTCCATGTGTCTGCATGAACTGCAACGACTTATGATCTGTGTGGATGATTGTCTACTCCACGAGAATGTAATTCCTCCATTGGCGAGAGGATTTCACAATGGAGTACATTTCTTTGTCATAAGTAGGTTACTTATGGACATAATCTAATAGTGTCTCACTATGATAGGCCATGGGGTGTCTGTGCTGAGTGAGAACTGTGCCCACGACATAGTATGAAGCATATGTCTCAATCTCAAAGTGATGTTTCAGGATAGGTAATGAGAGCACTGGGGTTGAGCACAAGTGCTTCTTCAAATCATCGAACACTTGTTGTTGCACAGACCCCACATGAACTTTTCCTTACCACCAGCCCTGGTTACTGGGCTGAGGGCCCATGGAATATGGGAGAATCCCAACATGAACCTGTGATAGAAATTGGCAAGGCCCAAAAATATCTGAAGCTCAGTGAGTGTGGTTGGGGCTGGTCAATCACAAATGACCTAGATATTGGAGGGATCAACATGCACCCCATTTTTTTCAACAATGTAGCCTAGGTACTGGACCCCATCCATACCGAAGGATCATTTTTCCAAATTTGTGTATAGCTTGGGCTATCATAGAGTGTGCAGAACCTGCTGAATATGCTACAAGTGTTTCACCCAATTCTTTTTGTAGCCAAGGATTTCATCTAGATACACCACCAAAAAATAATTGGTGAAAGGACAGAATATATCATCCATCATCCTCATGAAAGTTGTTGGGGAATTTGTCAAACCAAAGGGCATGACAAACCATTAAAAAATACCTTCTTTGGACTTGAAGGAATTTTTCCATACATCTGTCTGCTCTATTGGGATCTGATGGTAGCCATACTTCAGATCAATATTACTAAAGTATTTATTCCCTTTGAGTTGTTCAAGGATATCATCAATTCGATACAGAGACGTTGGGTCACATATTTCTTCTGCACAAGCATGATTTGGCTTCCACATGGTGATGAGTTGGGTCAGATGTGCCCCTTTTGGAGCAGTTCTTGGATTTGACGCTTGATCTCCTCATTTTCTAATAGAGAGCGGAGATAGACTGTCCCATTGGGTAGTGGTGCAACAGGGGTCAAATCGATTGAATGCTTGACCTGACAGTGTAGAGTTACCCCAGTGGGTGAGGAGAAGATGTCTTTGTATTATTCCAAGACATTATCCACTTGCTTCTGTTGCATGGAGAGATCGGTCACGAGGCCATGGATGTGGCTACAACCTTTCACTCACTTTGAGAGTGAATCACGAAGAAGACAAACTTTCCGATCTGAGAGATGACCTTCCTTCATTTATTGGCAGAGATCAAGGAAATGGTAGTAGGTGGGACTACCTTGGGTATCATGTACAATTTCTTGTCCAAAGTAATAATAACAATGTAAGGCCTAGACTCATATACAATATCACGTTTCCATAAATAAAGTTGGCCCAAAAGAACATCACAGACTTTAAGGGGAGCGACATCACACAATACTGCATCTTTGAAGGGATGGATGTCATAGGATAGGCGATATTGTTGGTTGACGCGAAGATCACTTCTTTGCCGGAGCCAACCGATGGTGTATAGATGTGGGTGCATTATTGTCAACAAGGCCAACCGTTTGATGACCTCCACTGATATGAGGTTCTTCTGGCTACTGCTATCAATGATGAAGTGCAGTGGAGTACCCTTCATCCACAACTATGAATGAGAGAGACACTCACTTTCCTCTGGCTCATCAGGTTCACTAGGTTGAATCTTGGTGGTAGCAATGGTGGCACTGGGTTCCACATCAATAGCCCATGTCCCCTTTTATGGTTCTGACTCTGAGTCAAAACCCACATCTGATTAAAATTCTTTCACCTCCACCAATGATTGCTTTGAGTGGCAATCAACAAAGTTATGCCAGGGGATATTATGGAAGTCACACCACTTCCCAGTGTCTTTCTTCGTCTTTCCATTGTTCTTGTTTGTTTGTGGCTTAGACTGGTTGTCTTGAGGCTATCCATATTTTTTTTTCCCTTTTTTCTACGAGTTTGGGCTGCCCTTTCCCTGCTTTTGTTGTGAGGGGTTCCCAGACCCAAACTGTTGCATCTTTTGTTTAAGCTTCTACTGGATTTTTATAGCATATCTATAGGTTGCACCCAAGGAAGAGATGTCCAGAAACTCCATTTATGTCTAGATGTATCTATACGTACCATCATGGTACTTGAGCACTAGATGTTTCTTAGAATCTTTGATACCTAGATTGGTGCGCAAGGTATGGAAGACATTAGTGAAATGTGACATTGTTTTGTCTCTTTCATGCGATAGTGTGATCCATCTTGTATACAAGTCATCATAACTTCTGATAGGGTAGTATTGTTCCTTAATAGAATCCCTGAAGGAACCCCAAGTGGGTGCAACTAAAAATAATTTGGATCCCTCTATTTCATTTTTCTCATAGAAATTCTCCCACCAATATTTGACATGGGGGACGACCTTAAGGAGCACAAATGTAATCTTTTCTCTATCGAAAAAGATGTGGATAGAAAAATACCCTTCTAGAAGGTTTAACCATTTATTTACGACATCCAAATCTATTTGATCTTCAAATATAGGAATATCAAAATTTATTTGTACCTTGAAGGGGGTGGCGCCTTCACTTGAGGTAGATGTGTTGCTTTTCAGCATTCATCGAAGGATTTGTGAAAATTTGTCCATCATCTCATTCCTCTGTCTCTTGAGGGATTCCTCGAGAAACATTTTAAAAGGATCTCTTGTCCCGTCGTCTTTATTTTCTTCTGCCATGGAAGGTTTCTTGGGGGTACGAGAGCAGTTGTCCTCAAGAGAAACAAGCTCGAGACCCAACTCTCTATACCCTGACCTCGTCGGGGACATGCACTAAAAACAACAAGGACCAGACCGCTATGATACCATTGATGCGGATTTATGAGTAGCACGAAATCAAAACAAATATGTATAATATTCACATAGATACATAGTAAATAATAATAGAGATGCAGTAAAACTTGACTTATATTAAATAAAAAATATGTTGAAACTGTAAAATGCAGACTGGAACAAACTTGCTAGACTGGTGGAAGCTTATCTCTAAGAAGACATGTGATGGCTACACTCATTCACAAGAAGATGAGTACAATGAGGCTATGAAATCCTTTTTACAATAAACATGAATTCCAAAACCCTACACATCCAAAAACCTAACCCTAGAAAATGGAGCGCCTAAAGTCATGTGGGCCCCGTTGGGGTAACTTGGTACATCAACTTCTCGAGGTCATAACTTTTGCATACAATATTCTTTTTAGGTGAATGATAGCACGTTGGAAAGGTCTATCCAAGGAATACACATTATCCCATCAAAATAAGTCTGTATAGACAATTTGACTATGGCGAGCCCTAAAATTTTTGTTTAGGTCCTCAAAACGACCTCGGAAGTTCAGGACCCAAAAACTAGGAAAAAATTGCCAAAATGAGAAACTATCGTGATGAGCCAATTGGACCAGGTGGGTGGCCATCACTATCCACCTAGATAACCTTATCTAATTCAACCTCATCGGCTAGGTGAATTATAATATGGACTTGGAAGTCCATAAAACTTTTGGGAAGTTCCTTCTCAAACATACAAACAATCTCAACTATCTCTTGACGCCATTGTGGAATGCTAGCCATATGAATCTCCTTTGATGTGATCCAACATATAAATGAAGATAATTTTCATATGGAATGTCACAATTCCTGGGGGAAGTCATAGTTCATACAACCATGGACAAGCAAAGGATAATGATGCTACAAAATTGACACACACATCATTAATTACCATAAAATTGTGAGTGCATAGCATATTTTTACCGACAACATAGAAGAAGAATCATGTATTTGACATACATACCCTTAAAAGGTTCATATGGTGATATGGATTGGATCATTATATTATTTTTCATTTGTCTCGATTCTTTCAGAGTGGAAAAAATTGGAGGAATAAGCTTGTAGGGTCATTTTAGTAGTAGGTCCCAATTTGGAAAATTGGGGTTCGGAACCTTCTGGAGCCATTTTGAGGCATTAAAATATTCTTTTGGGGTTATTTTGTTTAAAATGTTTTCCCACACCCTTGTAGGAAAATAGCAGCAGATCAGGTCAAAAATATTGGATTGGAGGTTCACAATCATCCTAGTCCCTATCCATTGGGTTGGGTAAACAAGGATGCAAAGATCAAGGTAACAAAGTAGAGAAAGATTAAATTTGTTGTAAGTGTTGATTTTATAGATGAAGTAGAATTGGATGTAGAACCACTATATGTATGTAGAGTGGTGTTGGGAATCCCCTACATGTATATGAGGGATGTCATCTTCATGTGGAGATCTAACCAGTACCACCTCATCGTGGACGATAAATCCTTCATTATCAATGTGCACAAAGACAAATAAAAACTTCCACTAGTAAGTGTCAATCAAGCTAAGAAATTAATCGGTTCTAGCAAGAAATATGTTTTACTTTTCCTAAGGGACAATTAGTCTRGTGAAGAGTCATTAAAAGTAAATACATCCCTAGAAGGGTGTAATAAGGAGCATAAAAATGAATWGGAGGATTTGATAAAAGAATATAGGGGAGTGCCCTAGGAGCATAAATGGCTACCACCTAAGAGAGAAGTGGARAAAGAAAACCAATTATTGTTGGAATCCCCCTTGCTGAATATTGGGATATATAGAAAGTTCATTCTGGAAGAAAATAAAGTAAAGAAGCAGTTGCAACAATTGTTGCAACAGGGTGTAATTTGACCAAGTACCTCACTTTGTGGGTCACCCATTGTAATTTTTYCTAAGAAGGATGAGACTTGGAGAATGTGTATTGATTACAGGGCATTGAATAAGATTGCACTGAAGAATCAATACCCTCTGCGCAGGATCAATGATCTATTGGACCAGTTGTAGCATGCCAACTATTTCACTAATATGGATTTGAAATCAAGATATCACTAGGTTTGAGTCAAACAAGAAGATACTTGGAATACTTCCTTCAAGACAAGGAAAGGTTTCTATGAGTGGTTGGTTATGCCATTCGGTTTATGCAATGTAACAGCTACATTTATGAGACTAATGAATGATATTTTATGCCCTTATCTAGATTCATTTGTTATTTCCTATTTGGATGATATATTGGTTTATAGTGCTACATGTTGAATTTTTATATGAGATATTATATGAGATTCTGTGATTGGTTGTATATGATGTATATGAGATTCATTCTTACAATGATGAATGTGCCAAATATATAGAGAACCTAAAGGCACATATGGTGATCATAAATGAAAGGATGTGTCTCTAATAATTATAATAACTATTTATTATTATTATTGTTATTATTATTATATATATATTAATAATAATTATTAATTATTAATTTGGTAGAATGTCTTCCCGATGTTGTCCAAACATCAACACTCCCTCTCAACAAGGGATACATTCTGCACCTCAAGCACCTCGAGTCCATAAGACTACGCCTAGGCCATTCTCCTTAGTCAAATCAACATGACCACTTAGGAGAATGTATTCCCGATGCTTCTAACTTCAACACTCCTTCTCAGCTAGGGAGACATTCTGCGTCACACCAATATTCTTGATTTCGAACTCTAAGGCCAAATCCCTCTTACAGTTGTCAATGAGCCTTTTTTAATGTAATCATCTATGACATGCACCCAGTTGATGCATACTTCTCCTCACATGCACTTTTGATCAACATAGATCGCTCCAAACTGGAGCAGGCATGTGATAGCACCTCGAGTCTCTAAGACTGCACCTGGGTCATTCATCACTATCCAATTCAGCATGGCTATTACTATGAGTGAATGTATCATCCTCCTCATCCAAGTTAGCATGGTCCCATTGGGAGGATGTCTACCCGATGCTAATAGATGGAGAACATCAACGCCCTGAGCCATTCCCCACAAGCCAAATCAACATGGCTAATCATGTGAGTGAATGTATTATTATCCTTAGTCAAATCAACATGACCCCTCTGGGAGAATGTCTTCCCGATGTATCCATATGGAGAAACATCAGCACCTGGAGACTTTTCCACTTCTTATCAAATTAGCATGACTAAGGATAAAGACTACACCTAGGACATTCACCACTATCCAAATCAGCATGGCTAATCCTGCGAGTGAATGTATCATTATCCTCAACCAAATCATCATTACCACTCTGGGATAATTTCTTCCCGATGCTACTCATATGTGGATGTGTACTGGAAATTCACAGCTCCTTTTTGCATCATGTCTCGAAATCAAGGTTAAAAGGTCCACATCCCAGTCCTTTTGACTAGATTCCTTCACTGAAACAAGGGAATCCTCTCCAGGGGGTCTCATATCTCCTCAAGGTCTAGCCTCCTGTCTTTCAGTCCTGAAGGACGTCTCTCCCATCTGAATATGAATTTTAAGAGGAATATTTTCTAAATGAAAGTCTCTGAGCAACTACTGAATCTCTCTTATATCAGGCCCACTCTGAGTTGGCATGCCCCCTCTGAATCTTGACTCCCTCTGAGGCTATATAGTCTTCGGAGTCATCTTCTCCCTCTACATGTGTTGACCTACTCTTATTCTTCATTACATGGATGTGCACAACTATATACAATGACCCTACAAATGATATATGATATTACTTTAGTAAACTCTAGAACATCACAAGTAATTACACTCAGAAAATTTCAACTACTTAGAAACTTCGATCTCTTCCTTAGATCAGTTCCCACTTGTGAGAGAGAAAAAATATGTGTGTCTATTGTTGTGTCTTTTTATAGTAATATTAAATAGATCCAAAGAGACACATCTCTTTGAAAATTAAATTATCTTTCTTATAAATAGTTGGAGAATACCTTCGTAACTACCCAAAGATTAATTTGGTTATAATCCATCTGCATAGCATTTGACTTTTTTAAGTTGTTCCTCCATAATTCATGTGATTCTTTGCATAATTTTAGGTAGAAGTAAATAAGCAGTACATTCTTCATATTTAGGTAAGTAGACATTTTTACTAGAAATTACCTGCCCACCATAATTTATGGAATTCTTTCTATAATTTAGGTAGAAGTAAAAGGTAAACATGTTGTAAATAGAGATTGTAACAACCCCATAAATTTAACACTCCCAACATTTTACTCTACTCTCATTTTGTTGGGCCCTTTGGTGAGGGAGTCAAGCCCAGTCCTACTCTGATACCATGTTGAATTTTTATATGAGATATTGTATGAGATAATATAGTATATGAGATTTTGTGCTTGGTTGTATATGATGTATATGAGATTCATTTTTACAATGATGAATGTGCCAAATATATAGAAAACCTAAAGGCACATATGGTGACCATCCATGAAAGGATGTGTCTCTAATAATTATAATAACTATTTTATTATTATTATTATTATTCTTATTATTATTATTATTATTATTATTATTATATTAATATAATTATTAATAATTAATAATTATATTATTAATTATTAATCTGGGAGAATGTCTTCCCGATGTTGCCCAAACATCAACACTACCTGGAAGGAGCACATATCACATATTATGTAGGTGTTAGAGACCCTAACGAAGCATTGGTTGCTAGCCAATGTCAACAAATGTGAGTTTTCTCAATATCTTTGGTGTATTTAGGGTATGTGATAGGTGGAGGTGAGCTTAATGTAGATCCTTCCAAGATGGAGGCCATCATGAAATGACCAGTTCCTACAATTTCTATTGAACTTAGGAGCTTTGCTGGGGCAGCACAATACTTGTAGAAGTTCATAGCTTTATTTTTAACAATAACTGCACCACGCCACACCATAACAATGAGTGGTAATAGTTTCTAATGGGGGAAGAATTACCAGAAGGATTTCGATGAGATGAAAATAAATATCATTCAAGCAACAGTGCTCGTGCTACCAAACTTGTAAAATCACTTTGAAGTGGAGATAGATGCAAGTGGGTATGCCATGTGAGTCCTCCTGATGTGGGTAGGAAGGCCTATTTTCTATCATTCTGAAGTATTTCATGGGGAAGTCCTCAACTACCCTACCTACAACAAAGAGCTCTATGCCTTGGTACAAGATGTCAAAAAGTGGAAGCACTATCTGATGGGAAAGAAGACCTTCATCCACATAGATCAACAACAATGCCAATATTTGCAGGCCGAGAGTAAGTTACAACAAACCAACCACTACAAATGGATGGGGTTCTTACAACAGTTTCATTTGTTCATAAAGTATAATAACGGTAGCACAAACAAGATGGAATACATGCTTTCATGACCACCCACATTCAACATTACAGCTTTAGGAACTCTAATGCACATGGATCCTTTTACCCCTGATGCATACACAAAATCATACATAGAATATGAGAACTTCAAGGAGGTGTTTCAACAACCACATGGTCAAATTCATATAAAATAAGGTGACAACAAGACTAACTATCATTTTTGTAATGGTTTACTCTACAATTTTGACAAGCTTTGTGTACCTAAATGTAAACAATTACAACTTATCAAAGAATCTCACACCTCCAAGGTTGCAGGACATTTTGGTGTTGGGAAGACAGTTGCCAACTTACGGAGGTATGTCTATTGGCCCAAAATGTAAGAAGATGCAGCATGATATATTAGAGGATGTATACTTTGTTGTACCAACAAGCCTAACAACATGAAGCAAGGTCTATGCCATCCCTTACATGTACCCACTCGACCTTGTGAAATAATTTCCATAGATTTTGTAGGAGGGTTACCAACAACCAAGAAAGAACATGACTATCTATTTGTGGTAGTTGATAAGTTCAGCAATATCTACATTATCATGCATTGTAAAAAGACAATGAATGGACAAGAAGTGGTAAACAATTTCTTTGTATAGGTCTTGACGCACTTTGGTATACCAAGGAGCATCGTCTTTGACAAAGATGCTATATTTCTTGGTGCATTTGGGACTACATTATGGGAGAATATGTACACTAAGTTGAAGAGGTCTATAACATTCCATCCACATACATATGGGCAAACAGAAGTAGTCAACAAGACTTTGGTGCAACTTTTGAGTGTTAGTTAGCTAGAGAGTTAGTGGATTAGCTAGCTAGAGAGGTAGTGGTGTTAAGGTTTAAGCTATTATTAGGTTTCATTTCATTTCACTAGATAACCATAGCATAAATAGGATCACTGAGAAATACACAATCACAAGAGACACATCATTTATCCTGGGAAACCCTCATGGGGGAGAAAACCCAGAAAAAACCTCCATAATATAGATAGGCAATACAATGCCAAGAGATAACTCAAACAAATATAGAAATTCCTCTCCCAATAATGCGCCTCTCTCTCTCTCTCTTCCTTCTTCTCCAACTGCAGCTCTGAACTTGCGCTCTAATGAACAAGTGAGTGTGTGTCCAAATGAGGCGCTAGCCTCTTTATTTATACAATCTGGCATGTGTGGATAGAGGTGTCTTTTCACTGGCAAGGCCGAATTCTTATTCTGAGTGGTTATAACCACCTTTAATATATTCTAGGGCCGACTTCTCATTCTGCCTATTACAATTAGGGTTTGACCAATCCGCAAAAGGGGATTTGGTCATTTACAATACTCGACATGATCAATCCGCAAAAGGGGATTGATCTAATGAATAATACATCAATAATAATTAGAATATTCTTTGCAGTTACAATATTTCAACACTCCCCCTTAACAAGAAGGGTATTCTACAACAACATCAAGCAAGAGAGAGGTCAACATCATCAACAACATCTTGGAAAACTGATTGGCGTATCTATAAATCATCGGAATTTTTTCTCATCATCAACATCGTCATTCAAAATGGAGAGATGGAATGATATCATCATCTGCATCAATATGGATTAGTATGAAACTAATACATCATCATCACAGCATGAGGCTGGTCACATCATCACAACACAAGGCTGACACATCATCACAGCGCGAGGCTAGCACATCATCACAACACGAGGCTGGCACATCATCACAACAATTAATTTGGCACATTGTCACATCAATTAAGCTGGCAACACCACACAACAATTAAGCTGGAATCCAACACAACAATTAAGTTGGCAACACCACACAACAATTTAGTTGGAATCAAAACACAACAATTAAGCTGGAAACACCATCGAACAATTAAGTTGGAATCACAACACAACAATTAAGCTGGCAACACCACACAACAATTAAGCTGGAATCACAGCACAACAATTAAGCTGACAACACCACACAACAATTAAGTTGGAATCACAACACAAGAATTAAGCTAACAACACCACACAACAATTAAGTTGGAATCACAACACGACAATTAAGCTGGAATTACAGCACTAGGTTGGCAACATCAACACGACACTACTCCCCCTTTCTAGGGAGGTCCTTTCAGACTATACCAATCTTATCTCAAAAGTACTCAAACTTTACACGAGATAGAGGTTTGGTCAACACATCAACAACCTGTTCATCCATGCTAACATATTGGAGCTTTATGGCTCCTCTCTGCATCATATCATGGATGTAATGATATCGAATCTCTATGTGTTTTGACTTGCCATGGAACACAAGGTTCTTTGTCATCTTTATACATCTCTGGTTATCACATAGGATCATGGTTGCTTCCATCTCTAGGTCGAATAGACCAGTCAACAACTTACGAAGCCATATGGCTTCACCATTGGCAGGACATGCAACAATGTAATATGCTTCTGCTATACTAAGAGCAATGCTAGATTGCTTCCTACTCTGCCATGAGATCATGGTTGATCAAAAACTGAAATATAATCCTGATGTGCTCTTTCTGTCAGAGAAACTTCCAGCCCAATATGAATCATTGTACCCACTCAGTGTGAAATAATGATCTCCATCATAACTAAGACCATAATATAATGTACCCTTAAGGTACCTCATCACATGTTTTGGAGTGACTTGGTGAACATGTCTGGTTTCTACCAGAAACTGACTCAAAGTGTTCATAGAAAAATAGATATATGGTCTGGTGTTCATCAGATACATCAACGATCCAATGATCTATCTATATAGCGTGGCATCAATCAATTCTGATGAAGTGTCGACCGTAAGCTTCGGCTTCATTTCCATGGGTGTATTCATGGACTTTCACTCCAACATATCAAATCTCTTCAGGATTTCAACTGCATACTTCCCCTGGTTAAGGAATATTCTCTCTGGGATCTGCCATACCTCAAGACCTAAGAAATAACGCATTAGGCCAAGGTCTTTCATCTCGAATTCTGCAACGAGCTTCTTCTTACATTCGGTGATGAGATATTCTTCTCCAGTTAAGAATAAGTCATCCACATACAACAACAATATCACCGACTCATCATTCATAACCTTGAAGTAGAGGTTGTTGGAGAAATTTCTATTTTCGACACACTAGTTCAGTGGGACATAATTGACTAGTTCTATTTTAGACTTTCTATTTTTACCATCACTATTATGCATGCATGAATTCCTAAGGAAAGCCAACTGCTTGATTTTTTTTCTTAATTATGAAATGTTTTTCCCTATATATGAGTGTATTCCACTCATTCACTGTATCATATTGATCATGATCTATGTATCAATCATCAACTCATTGGAGTAGTGTGAATATATTTTCTCATTCTTCCATATTGAATCTCTCTTCCTTTCTTGATAATCTTTGTTTGTACTTGTTTTAGCTAGATCTCCTGTGCAGGTTTCCATGAAACACTGACATGGTATCAGAGCTATGCTGCTTGGAGCAAGCTACACAAGCCAAAGAATAAGGAAAATCATAGTTTCAGTGAGCTAAATCTGTGGTCGTCCCTTTCAGCAGTTATTCCTCCCAAAATATTACATTTTTGAGGAAACAACCCTCGCATGGAAAGTAAATTGACCCATTTTGGAAGTGGGTTTTCAACCGTTTGGCGATATTATTCATTGTTTGATCAAAAAGTAAATCGCAATATAGCCTCCTGAAATTTATACGAATCCGTGGTCATACCTTTCTATAGTGATTTCTCCCTAACTATTACGTTTTTTAGGAAATGACCCAATTGTAAAGTAAATAGACCCATTTTGGAAGTGGGTTTTCAACCTTTTGGCGAGATTCCTCAGCGTTTACTCAGAAAGTAAGTCGCAAGATCATCTCTTGAAACTGATACGAATTTTCACTTGAAGTGTCATTTCTGTCATGATTTCTTAATTTTTCACTTACAGATGGAGAGTAAATTTTTAGGGGATCTTAGAAATAGTGGAAGAGATGGATATGACAACTATTATACAGTCAAACTTGGTGTTAATCCTCACACCATACAATTATTTTGATTGGAATCCCAAGACAACATTCCAACTCAAAAGAAAAGGACTATATAATTTGACGATGACATCAGAAATAGAACCTACATCAGCGATTGAGAAGATGAGATGGGCAAACCATAAGGATGAGGCCACAGGACTACTTATTGAGTTAATCTCCACTAATTTGTGGTTTCATGTTTCCGCATGCAAGACTCCAAACGAGATCTAAACCACCTTGGAAGGACTCTTTGGAAAGCAAGATGAGATGTGAGGTCATATGCTTGAGGTAGAGTTGAATACCTTAGACCCTAAAAGTTTTGATAATATACAAGATTTTTTTACTAAATTTAAATCTTTTCTATTGAGCTTGGGTGAATGTGGTATTGATAAGTCTACAAAAGAGAAACAACTTATTCTAACAATTTTGGCCAAGCTAGGACCAAAATATGTTGTATATGTCTCCAATTTCCATTCTGGCAAATGTCTTTTTGGAACAAATTGGAAAATGCCTACATTGGTTCGGTTCATTGAGTCTCTTACACAAGAGAAGAAAAAAATCATATAGATGGGCCTCATGAAAGATCCCAAAGCACATACACTCACCATGCATGATAGAAAAGGTTCATCCAAATAGAACGGGAAGGAGGGATATTCCAAACCCTTCAATGATTCTTCAAGTTCTAGAGACTCTTCAAATTCAAAGAAGAAGAAGAAGGGAAAGTAGTGCACTTACTACGATAAACCAAATCATGAAGAATCCACATGCATGAAGAAACATATCGATCTGATGGCACAGGCACTTCAACAAAACAACCTTGGAAACTCCATTCCAGAGGGAGTCAAGAAGCAGAAGGAAGAAGATCCTGCTCCTAAGAAAGGTAATCATCATGCTGTGGTTGCAATTAATTCCTCATCTGATTCATGGATTATAGATTCTGGTGCATCCCATCATATGGCAACGAAAGAGGAAGTTTTCTCTTCTTTGAGTCCATGCTCAAGACCCCCTATTCTCATGGGGGATGATACTCCAGTAGCAATAGCAGGATAAGGGAGAGTGGAACTCCACAATGGAAGTTTTGAGAATGTTCTCTATGTTCCAAATATTTCTATGAATCTTCTCTTAGTTTATCAGATCGATTAGAAAGGTAAAAAGGTTGAATTTACATCATATTCAGTTTCAATAATTGACATGCATGACAATTCCATCATTGCAATTAGTGAGGTGGATCACAAGTCAAGTTTGTATAAATTCACTAAGTTTTCTGACGATGACTCCTCTATTCTACTTACACATAAGGAGATTACTTTGCATGCACCTCTAGTGCAACATGCATATACTATTGTTCTTCCATCAGTTTCAAACATTAGAGATGATTCCATACACTCAGATTCTGTACATGGAAATAAGTAGGTAGTACATCCAGATAAGAAGCCAATGCCGAAGCTTCAATAGATGCCTAAGAAGGCACAAACCACACTTCAGCCAACAGGAAACCTTGCAGAGAATCCATTGGATTTGATGATGACTCGATCTCAGCATGAGGATCCTTATCATGTACTTTCAGCTTCAGAACCTGTGATGCCCATGCATTGCTATATGGTTAAATCCACTGATCCAAAGAACTACAATAGGGTTGTGGGAAATCAATTATGGCAAGCATCCATGCAGAAGGAGTATGACTCACTCCTACAGAACCAGACTTGGAATCTGGTTCCACGTCCACCAGAAAGGAATATTTTCAGGTGCATATGGGTCCACAGGATCAAGAGGTACAAATCCCAACAGGTTGCCAAAGGAATTAATCATATCCATAAATATTTCTACATCATCACGAAGACTTTCAGTGAGCAGAAGTTTCAGACTTTGCAGGATCGTCTTGTAGTGAAGAACACAGTTGCCTAGAAACTACCATTTTTTTCTTTTGATACATTATCTTTTG
>JASDQU010190549.1:0-20186 GCA_032191745.1 Picea mariana
AATTTGACATGAAGGATCTCAGTGCTGCTAACTTCATTCTAGGAATGGAGATTAAAAGAGATCGTGTAAACATGAAACTATGGTTGAATCAGAGAAAATATGATGAGACGATATTGCAGAGGTTTAATATGCATGGAAGTAAACCGGTCAAGGTTCCTATTCCTATAGGTGTAAATTTATCTGCAGATCAGTGTCCCAAGACACAACAAGAAGAAGAGGACATGTCCCATGTTCCTTATGCCAGTGCAGTTGACAGTTTGATGTATGCAATGGTCTGTACTAGACCAGAAATTGCACATGCAGTGGGAGTTTTGAGAAGGTATACGTCAAAACCAGGGAAGGAGCATTGGACAGTAGTAAATAGGGTCTTCAGGTATCTTCGTGGCACTACCAGTTATGGATTGTGCTACCAAGGAAGACCAGGATTGGACAAAGTGGTGGACATACATGGTTTTGTTGATGCAGAATGGGTTGGAGATCTAGATTGTAGAAGATCTACAAGTGGGTATGTGTTTAACCTATTTGGATGAGAAATCAATTGGATGAGCAAAAGAAAGGCTGTAGTGGCACTCTCAACTACAGAATCTGAATACATGGCAACCACTCATGCAAGCAAGGAAGAAGTGCAGTTACAAAGATTGTGTTTAGGTATTGGGTTGGTATAACAAGCAGTGAGATTAGATTGTGACATTCAGAGTGCAATATTCCTGGCAAAAAACCTAGTTTATCATTCTAAGACAAAGCATATTGATGTTCAATATCACTTTGTGAGAGACATGGTTGAGGAAAAGAAGGTGTTGCTGGAAAAGGTTGACACTTTGAAGAATGTTGCAGTTTCATTGACAAAGTCTGTGAGCACAGAAAAATTCTCCTGGTGTAGAGTAACAATGGGAATTGCTACCCTAGATTGTTGACTATATAATCCCCTATACCCTTGGATGCAAAGAAAACAACAAGTGGGAGAATGTTGGGTATGTGTTATATTCTTTGCATGTGTCTGTGTGGGCGTGTCAGATTCGACAACTACATCTGACGATCCCTCTAGTAGTTCTCTTTGTGTCATGTGCCTCGAGCGCTTTCCTAGGGGGGTAGGAATTCCCCCCCTAGTTACGCACAACGTTCGACACTGGGTGTTAGCTCGGGGCAACGCCCCAAATTTTTTTTTGGGCGGTTTTTGCTATTTTTAGTGATTTTCTACATTAATCCCGAATGAAGGGATTAGGGTTTTGGTATCTACGCAATACCTAAGAACACTGTATATATTGTATGGTGAATGGTTAAATTCAATATAATGAATAAAAGAAAGGTTTTCTCAGTTGAGGGTTTCCGATATAAAATCTTTGTGTATGAGCCATTGATTAAATTTTGTTTTTCTTAAGAATCTATATGCATTGCTTTACTTCACAGGTTTAAAACTTACAACATGGAACTCCCACATGGACTTCTAGAGGCTACTCCCTCTAGGAACACTTAGGGTCAACTCCCCATAGTGTGTGACGTCAAGGTTAACTTCCTTGACATGTTCTCATGTGCTCCACAAGGGACGTGCCCTCATGGTCTCTCCACAAGGGATGTGTCTTCATGTGCTCTCCACAAGGTATTTTTGGCTGTAAGACCAAATGAAATTATCCCTTCTCGGATAAGTGTCATCACAAATAAACTCAACTCAGTCAAAGAGGAGTACAATCTAGAGAATGCCTCAGGAAGTTTCAAAAATCAACACTCCCTCTTAGCGAGGGAATCATTCTCTGTCACGAAAGTGCTTGAACTTCATCCTGGTTTGGTAGGAACATCAACAACTTGCTCATTTGTAGGAAGGTACAACACCAATACTTCCTTCCTCTGCACCATGTCTCACATGTAATGGTACTTGATCTCAATGTGGTTCGATTTGTCATGAAACACTAGATTCTTTGATATCTTCACACAAATTTTGTTACCATAATGAATAATGGTGGAATCCAACACATGTTCAAATAAATATGCAAGGATCTCGCGAAGCCACACTGCTTCACAAACTGACATACTTAATGCAATGTAATCTTCTTCTACTGTGTTCAAAGCCACCTAAGTCTATTTACTGCTACACTAGGAAACCATGGAAGATCCCAAAGTGAAGCAACACTCGAAGGTGCTCTTTCTTTCCACTGTGCTCCCTACCCAATCAAAGTCAATATATTCCTGCCATATCATATCAATACTGGAATTCTATCTTAGACCATGTCCAACTGTGCCTCACATGTATCTTAACACATGCTTCGCAGAAATCCAGTGTGTCTATCTCAGATGACTCATAAACTGGCTAAGTGCACTCACTGCATAGAGAATATTTGGTCTGGTGTTAACCAGATACATCAATGATCCAATCAGTTGTTTGTACAAATTCATATCAATTTCGTTAGAATCGAAAGAAGACACACTTAGTTTCTTTAGATTATTCACTATTGGTGTAGCCACGGGCTTCAAGTTCAACATCCCAAACTTCTTCAATATCTCAACTATGTACTTCCATTGACTCAAGAAGATCTCATCATTTCTTTGCCACACCTCTAGTGCCAAGAAGTATTGCATCATACCAAGGTCCTTCATCTCAAACTTAGAGGCCAACACATACTTGCATTCAACAATAAGGCTCTTTGTACCAGAAAGAATAAATCATCAACATAGAGAACCAAAATTAGGGACTCACCATTAATAGTCTTGTAGTATAGGCTAGGATCGAAAAAACTTTTTCTGAAGCCCAAAAATCATCAGGTGTCCATCAATCCTCGCATACTAAGCCCGAGGTGGTTGCTTGAGTCCAAACAAGGCCTTCTTCAACCTGCACACATGAGACTCCTTCTCATGTATCATGAAACCATCGGGTTGCTCGATGTATACTTCTTCTTCAATCTCTCCATTGAGAAAGGTTGTATTTACATCCATTTGATGTACTCTCAAACCCATGGATGCTGTCAGGGAAAGAATCAACCAGATAGAAGTGTATCGAGCAACAAGAGAAAATGTCTCCTCATAATCTATTTTTGTTATTGCTTCCTCTACAACTGCTCTATGTGGAACTGAAAGTGGCTCAACAACTACTCCCTCTAGAGCTGGAGGTGACTCCTCCTTTATCTCTGGAGGTAACTTAATCTATGATTCTTCTGGATGTAGTACCGCCTCCCTCTAAGGGAGTACCTGTACATACACTAGAACTATTTCCATGCCTGCTTCCTCAACATCTCATGGCTTGACTCATGTACCAAGATTGCTACAACTACTCCCTCTCAGTCTCATACTGCATCTTCCTCCATCACAGGGTCCATCACCATAGCTTGCGTTCATGGTCACTGACAATGTCTCTGCTATTTGGCATGGTCCTATCCTGGGAGGTACATTGCTCCTAGAGACTACCTGTCTCTGAGTATCATTTCTGGTGATGTCACTCCATGACATCATGTTTGGAAGGTATTTCCCTCCATGTTTGATTCTTTGCATGAGCTAGATGATTCCCCTTGAGTCTTGACTTCAAAATATATCACACTACCTTCCATGTGATCTCACTGTCCACTAACCAGGTCCCCCTTTTTGGAGATTGCACCAGAGAAAAGATCAATGGGATTGATATTATATTCGCTTTCATTGCTTGCACACTAGAAATATTGATGACATGAATAACAATATTGAGCACCCGTACTAGGGAAAGTGGCTCAAATACAATAAGACATCCTCCAATATCTCGTACTGGGGAAAATGGTCCTTCAAAGATTTAAGGGTTCTCGTATCAGGGATAATGACCCTTGCTTCTTGTTGTCTTGCTGCCCAATGTCTAATATAGTCACTGCTGTCATGAGAAACTGAATTCACCGATAGTCTCATGCAACTTTGATTTTCACAGTGAATCAACATAGGCTCGGACATCTGACCAAATAAATCAACATGAAGCATGATCACATATTTTGAGATCTCATCTCCATGACTTCAACTCTGTCAATTGGAATTCACAATCCAAAACTAATTCAAACACTAGCAATTTATATAAATGGTGCAAAGGGGAAAGTTTTTAACTCTCCCTCTGTCCAAGAAACTGATTTCCCATAATCTATGGTCATGATCTATAATAGGAAACAAAGGCATGTGACAATATTCCTTGTTTCAAAGCACCATCAGTGGAATTTCTGATTCATGCAATGATAATGTCCAGATCTACAAAGGTGCATGGTATCTCTAATTATTCATCAATCTATCAAAAGTCTCCAATCGATTCAATCAATTCGATCTTGCAATACAAGACAATTATAGGGAGAAGAAGATCACTTCCATCCTCCATCTTCAGAACAATCACAGGTTGTGGGGCATAATCTGGGAGATGGCCACCTTCAGGATTATTATGCACACATCTTACATTCCTGCCATCTCTCATCTTAATTAAGAAGCCTTCTTCTCCACTTTTCACTTCAACTGCAGAGTCAAATTTTATAAATCGATATCAAACTACTTCAATAACACTTGAATTAACATAATCCTCATCATTTTCGTTGAAGCTGTCCGCCATGTTCCCATTGTTAGAGGACATGCTTGGATTGCATTGAACTCCACTGTAAGGTGGTTTCGACAAGTTTTATGTATAAATTCTTTCCTTGTAGCTCCTTTTATTGAAACCCTAGAACCTACTTCTGAAATAACTGCATCGTTTGGCCGGGGCACAAGTCAAAGGAAACATAGAAACAATGATTTCATTTTTTATGGACACGGTTGGGCATATCACAGGCCCGTGCAAAGCACCCATTGGGGACATTTCTTGGCTTCGATGGTTCTTTACAGGAACTATACCCAAGACCCTTCAAAGATCATAAAATCTTCGTGGATTCTTGACGGTAGCGAAGTTATAGACCATATACACAAAATTTCATACAATTATACAAACTCTTCCAGTATACGCGTGCAGGATTCATCGGATCCTTCTTTTATTATAAAATTTTATTTCCTTCCATTTACCTGGGTCCTCCTATGAGGGAGTGAGGCCCAATGCTTCTCTGATACGATGTTTTTTTTCTTCATATGAGATGAGATATGATCGATATATTATTACAATGATGAGTGTTCCATATATACGGAACATATGGTGACCATCCATGAAAGGATGCATCCCTTGAATAATCAATAACTATTTATTATTATCATTTACTTATTATATATGATATTTAATAATCAATAATTATATTATTAATTATGGTTCTAAGAGAATGTCTTCCCGATGTTGTCCAAACATCAACAGTATTAGCACATGGCTTTTTGCTAATGGTTTTGGAGGCCTCTCTTTCTATAAAAGGAGGGTGCCTTCCTCATTTTTACATGTTGGGAGTAAAATGAAGACTTCTTGGCTATTTCGTGAGTGAGATCTTTGGTCTCTTGGTATGTTTTCTTAGTTTTATTTTTTATGGTAAGAGTATTGTAAATCTTTGATGAACTAAAGGATATATGCTAGAGAACTATAATCAAGCAAGGCATGGTAATAAATCTATCTTGTTTCTTGTACTTGATTGGATTTGATTAATTTTACTAGGGATTAATGTTTCAGGCTTTGTCTCTTTAACATATGATCAATCTTATTTCTCTTTTGTTGCATAAGGTTTGATTCAACTACATGATCTAACCCTCCTTGAAGGTTTTCTTAGAATTTTTCATAGATTGACATTCTTCCATGCTCATTCATTGGTGTGGGAGACCTTAAAACATTTAGAAGAAAAATGAAGCATTGCTAGGGAACACAAGGACCCCATACCCAATGGTAATGCAACTTCACCATTATTTCTCAAACATCTTTTAAAAGTTTTCCATCAATTTTTTTTATGATCAAGCATTTACAAAGTTTAATTATTATCTAGATCTTTTATCAAGTGATATTCGTCTAGCATTAAACATTAAAACACTTGAGGCATTTAAAGGGTCACTTTTAGTATTTTCTTAAGGGTTTCATATTTAAATAAATTGACTAGAGTTTTGGTGATTTGAGCATAAGTTTCTTTATTTAGCACTATAAACTCAAATTATTAAATCTCTCAATTTATTAGGTATTTTTACTTTTTTTTTACACCAGTGGTTAGATTTAATTGATATGCAAACATGTTTTTCACTTAAATTTCTTAAGTTTGGGTATCAATTAATTAGGGTTTTTTCTTAAAAGTAGTTGTTACACACATTAATTAAATTTTCCTTGTCTTTCAAGGTTTCTTAGGCATCCAATTCTATTACTGTTCATTTATATCTTTTAAATCAACTGTCTTTTAAATTACTTTCATTTCATACAATTTTTAAGTGGTTTAAAAGAAATTCAAGATACGACAACAATCATACGGGATGGCCTTTTCATAAATGTCTAGTTGTTAAGATGATTTTCCTTTATATTTTATGCACTTAAAATTCAACAAACATTCTTAAATTTAAATTGAGAATTGATTAAACTAAATTTTGGAAATTAAAATCAACATCTTGTTCATTTATGCAGAATTAAATCTTGATGATTATCTTGCTTGTTATTTGTTGATTGATGGTACATGTGAATATTATTTTAAATATGCTCATTATAGTATCTTTACTCTACATGTGAATATTATTTTAAATATGCTCATTATAGTTAAACATGTTTAACTACTGGAGAAGAGGCTAAGCTTTGGATAGCCCTTTACTCTAGCATGCAGGCAATGATCGTATGCCATAGGCCTAATACTAATACGTTAACCATGTGAATATTCCAATTACTGAATGAGATACAAATTATTAGAAGAAAACATGCATGTGATAAACAATGGTAAGTAAAATAATTCACTTAACTCTAATAATCCATCACATAATAACACAACGATTCATTTTCATCATTAAAGAAAGAACTGTAAAACATTGCACCAGATAACTTAACAATAGATTTAATAGCTCTTACTTGTTACTGCATCCATTCATGAGACGAGATAGGAAATATTTCTTCTCCACATGCAATCATACATGCATTTGATGAAAACATGAACTTGTCTCTGGTCCAGAAGGACTTCTCAATTAAAGGCATCTCCGAAATAGTTCTTAACAAAACAAAAAATGAGATTTTCTTGCGACAACAATCGACCCTTAACTAATCAGTCGATGCTCCTATTTATAACATAAAATTAACTAAAAATAACGGCTAAAGTGTAGATAAGTAAAACAAAATTTGCCATGTGGCGTTCTCTTTTATCATCTCTTCTAAGAGTCATCTCAAGATATCACTTAAGAGGGTAACTCTTCTCATACTCTTCCCACTTGATGAAAAGATCCTCATAGGTGTTGGCATATGACAATCTATGCTATTCCATCGGGGACACATAAATCTCTCTTATCTCTATCGCATGTGCCCGATACTTGACTAGACTGGCACTTAACTGTTGCAGCATAGCCCGAGCTTTGATTGGGTTCTCCGTGAACTGTCGCACCTGACCTGGTGACATATGTGTCACCTTAGCTATTTCCTCAGCCCATAATGAGTCTTGCTTGGTGTGCGAATTGACTATGTCGCGCAATTCGACAAATTCATTGGGTGTGCCAAACTCGGGGAGTCCAATGTATTTCATCACTCGATTGATCTTAATCTAGATTTTCTCGCACCTAGCCCATTTCTCTTGGATTTATCGGTGAGGTTCATGAGTCATTTTTGCCCAACACTTAGCCAATTTACTTATGTGATCAAGACTACTTTCATTCAACACCCAGATGCCGTGTTCTTATGTATCTTGGCCCTGTTAGAATGCACCAATGTAGTCAACTCTCTCTACATCTTGCTGCACTTTCTCTTACCACCACTCCATATATTTTCACATCACAAGTGACATGAGGCTGTCTTCCTAGAGCTCAACTATCCTTGAAGTGAATAGGTGTTTCTCATCCATGAACTTGTTGTAGGCCTCCTAAAAATATCTCCTTAGAAAGATTGCGGCCTGTGTGGTGTCCTGATAGTATTTCGCCAAGTGGTGCAAATGTTCCAACTCCTTCAAGGCAGTGCCCAAATTCTTTTCATCTCTTTTAGATCTGTCCATGGTGGCATCTATGATTTCCATCCGTGCCCCGATGAGTTCGAACGTCTTAGCATGTTCTGTATTGATCGGATGTTCCTTTGTAGTGATGAGGATGGAGTGATCTAAAGTGATCCTCCTTTTCTTGGTGGTTCTTTGGATGATAAGCTTCCTTTTCTGATCATAAGCTATAACATGTACATCAGCTACTTCATCCACGGGTTTGGGAATTTGTTGATCCCCCCATGTGAGTGTGTTTCCCAGACTTTCGATGGTGTATACTTGTTCTAGACTGGGTTCTTGAGTTTCCTCCCTGTTCTCTGAAGGCCCATCTTCTGTTTGTCACACATTGGGGGTTTGAGTACCAATTGAAATAGAGGCGTCGGGGATAGACTCGATACTTACTTGTTCATCGGCCGTCGAGACGCCGATTTACTACTATGGGGCTTCTTCCTTTGGATGTTCTGAACTTGACTCATCCTTCAGACTATCTTCTCGGGTCTCCGACACATTAGGAAGCTTAGTGTCTAGGACACTTTTGACTTCTTTTTCTTTCTAAGGAACCTCCTGAATTTGGGCATCGGGCACAGGGGAAGATATATTCTTTGGTCCCTTTTCTTATTCGATATGCACAGGAGTCACAAGGGATAATTTTGGGCTCTCATCATTGTCATATATCTTTATTATCTCACTTAAGGGGTTTGACGCATCGATCCTCTGCGATGCCTCAAAGGTCCCTGGCTGAGCTAAAATGTTTGTCGGTGATCCGATTGGTGGCATTGTGAATTCAAGGTTGTCTAACCCAGTAATTTCATCAATGTCTATGAATTCAGGGCCACATGGTCCCATCTATCTTTCATCGGGGTTGTCGGCAGGGAGCCTTAACATATTTATGATGTCCGGGTCATTTTGCAGTTGATTAATTATCCATTGCACATGTTCAAACATAAGTAACCCCCTCTCTTTCACGTCCTGAGCCTCGGGGGAACTTCTATCTTGCACCAAGGTTACCCATGGAATCTCTGTTGCTTCATACGCTACTTGGGGGGCTTCTGCTACTTCGACCGCTATCATTTCTTCTTTGACCTTCAGGGCTCCTTGAGCCGATTGTTCTATGATTGTTGCTTGTTCACCCAGGCTCATGGATCTGATCTTGGTCATTCTGGGCTCAACCATCCTTGCCACCACTTCATCCCAGTCTTGGACATTTTTTGGTGAAGACCTCGTCTTCGAATTTGTCATGGGTGTATGGCCAGTAGGACGACACTTGCGATGCATGCTTCAAGACTAAACCCCTTGGGTCATGTTTGTGGAAACAAATGGTCTGGAATTAGAACTCCAATTGGCTTAGTCCTTCCTTCTTGGCTTGAGCGATGTCTTTTACTAGGTAGAAACCTATATGGAATCCATAGGGTATAAATGCCCGCTTCTTATCTTTCACCAGGGTAGCGTTGTAACCTTGCAGGATGGTCTAGTAGTAGATTTCCCCCACAACAAGTCAGTCGGGAACATGTGATGGTAGAATATGAGGTTCTCCAATGGCCCCAAATACCCTAATGTAGGTATCACAGTCATCCAAATACCAATGGCCTACTTTTTCTATCACGTTTTTTTCCGCAACCGATAGCCTTGGACACTCTTTCTTGAAGAGGATAAAATGGATGTGAACGTTGAATTCATAGAAGATGAGGGAGTAGGATTTTTTGTACCTATTCTCCCATAAGATGTTGAAATATACATGGATCAAGAGTTGTGAGACGTGCCAGCTCAAGTTCATTTTGACAAAGACATTTCTGGTGCAAATGACGTCCAATAAATTAGAAGCCATGTAGAAGGATGGAGTCTCTCCTTCCTTCAGAGTCTGATCCTGTTGAATATAAATGCTCAAATTATTTGAAATGATGGCACCCCAGTTAAAACCTCTCCCAAAAATGGATACAGTGTAAGCTAGAGGCATCCAAGCCTATGAAAACTTGGAACAATATTTCTCCCCATACAACCGACAGATGAGGGGCATTAGATAGATATACGGTTCCCTTAAGTTGGCTGTTTGGTACCAGCCGGAGGTCCGATTGGTGTATTTTTTATCCTCTCTCCACCACGAATCCACCCGACCGGTTTCATGGCGCTAGTAGAAGTTTATGACGAAATTGATGTTCAGTCGCTCCTCCGAGTCTCTAAACTTGTAATAACTCTGCACCTCTACTGGAAGAAAAACCCCTACAAACTCGCCATTGACGTCGTTAATCAAACATTTTTGTGTGTCCATGTGGTGTATGAGCCACTTTCAAAGTTCTATACAGGGAAACACCAGGGTTCTGCTAGCTACCATGTGCAGGTATGACCGTCGGATATTTGGAAAAACTTCATCGTCGAGCTTTCTCATGTCGGGGTCATTGTGTGGGATATATTCTAGGAATTCTTCTCGACTAATTTTCTTGAAGAGTTATCTCCATTGTGGGAGTATGACCTTGCCCCCTATATTTTCCTCTATGTCTCCAAAGGCTAGAGGTTGAGTGAAAACCTTCTTGGTAGATGTCCTGATGACTGGTTTTGACCTTGGGGAAAATTCTAATTGTTTTTCAGCCGATGGGAAAGAGCCTTCTCCCACCTCAGGTTCCTTTAGCTTCGACGCTCTCGGAGATCTCCTGGTGGTTGGATTTCTTGGAGGAATTGTTCCTATAATCTAAACAATCCTTTAGGGCTGACATACAGAGTGACATTGGATAAAAATGTATATATGAAGTGAAAACAAAGAAAATCTAGACTGGTACATACCTATAATGCTTGCTAAACTTTGTAGTTTGATACTCACGGGGGTCTCAGAAGCTTTTGAATTTCTTGTCTCATTCCAATGGATTCTTTGAATCTCCTTTACGCGCAGAATGGTCTTGTTTACAATGGCCCAAGAGAATTTAAACGGGGAAGAACTTATCGGTCGTATCAACTAGTTGATTCAGGTGATGAGTGAAATTCAAACAAATCTACCACTGAATCTATGCAATTAAATTCATTGTGGGTTGATGACAGAGGCGAGGAGGGTGGTGTGTCTTATTGATAATTTCAAACAGCCTTTTGATTTGCACACGAAACAACAACTAATGCGAGATTTGGAATTAATTAATCCCTTAAATGCTTCAAATCTAAATGTATCTAGCGCTAAAACGTCCCATCATGTCACTCTCCTAGTGGGCAGATCGGGGATTAGCAATGTGTTATGGGTGTTTTCATTAATATCCTTTTGCGAAAAACCTCTGACGTCGATCGACTTCATTGTACGGTGCTGACGTGATGAAACTGGCTTGGGACACGTGGCAATGAAGACATGGGACTTAACTCGTGAGCATTAGTCGGAGTCGAGACTTTCTTCTGGTTGTGCGTTCTTAAACTAAGCCTGGGATCGCCGATGCCGAAAAGGTATCGGGGATCGATGATCGAGGATAAACCTATCACGTATTTTCTTTGGATTAGCTTCTTCGAAAACCCCCGATGCTGAAACGCTTAGGGGATCGGTTATTAACAATATCCTTGTGTGATGCTTGTTGCGAAAGAAAACTTCCTTTTGCCAATGCTGGTGAATATCGACTTTCAGTGACTGAGGTTTTCTGAATGGTTCCTTTTCACCTTTTAATTTCTTCCAATGTTGAATTCTTTGAGTGCGTCAGGTGAGGTGTTTTTTGGGTGCTGATTTATTATTTAAGTGTTAAGTATTTTTTAATTCATGGGGTTTTATATAATTACACAAAACTGAATAACTGATCAGAGTCAAGAGAACAAACAAAGAAAAAAAAATTCTCAAAGGAAAATCTAATTCAGACAATGCAAAGATCAAGTGGTACCCAAAAAGTGGAAAATTGACATAGGCTTTTTAGGGTGTGTTGAGTGCTCAACAAATGGCGACTTACTAGGAGAAAGAAAAATCTTTGTTCCTATTTCATGCTCGGCTGATGCAAAAGTTGGTGGAGAACTTAACTGGTTTTAAATCAGAGCCTCTTTTACCTTTGCATTTGAAATTCTTCGGTTGATGCCTCTGTGTCTTCCTGTGGGATTTTTTTAACCTTTATTTCGCTTTCTTTTCCTGTAACCCTTACTCATGCCCTATTTTGACGAGAGTCTAGTAGATGATTCACTGGCACTAGGCCCTTTAGTTACCTTCATTCATTTGCTACAGTGTTTATCTACTGCCAACGAGCGTCCATAGCCCCGACGGAGTCAACCCGACGTCATAGACCTTTCTCCGCTGCCAGCGAGCGTCCATAGCCCCGATGAAGATATCTGCATACCCTCTCCTACTGTTCACTCATTTGATATAGTTGACTTTTACTTTGGCAGAATGCCCTGAGGGAGCCAAAGAGGAGGACGTCTGTTATTTTCAATATGAGATGGTTAAGGTGAAACTTACTAGCTCTGCCTTGGAGATGCATGTAGTTCCTTCCGACTTACCGTCTTTCCCTTAAGTTTTTTACCAAAACACAAAGCAGATGCTTTCGCATGTCTCCAAAGTTTTTCATCTGTGAAAGTTATAGAGAATCCCTTGAGACAACCGCAAGTTCCTCATCATTTCTTGTGTTTGTGTGTGAGAGACGAGTTAGGAAGAGAGTTCACTATGTCGCATGATTTTAGGTCAACCATTGTCTCTCTAAACACAATATTTCAAAAGAGCAGAATTATGATCACAAAAGATAAAACAAAAAAGTATGAATGCCAAAAAAGATAAATCGACGCATCAAGAAACAAACAATTTTTTTTTTTTAATGAAAATATTATTTTAGGGCTTGGCCATTCACTGGGAAGGCATTAGGTTCTCCCATCAGATTCTGTAGTCGATATGTGCCTAACCCAATATTCTCAGCCACCTGGAAAGGTCCGAGCCATAGATTCTGGAACTTAGAATGTTTTCCCTTAGGCCCATTTTCTCTGTCCCACTTCAGGACTAGGTCTCCTACTTCAAAATTCTTCTCTTTAGCCTTATGCTTATCAAACCATCTTTTAACTATCTGTTGGTGGGATATGAATTTTGATTTATATTTTTCCCTTTCTTCTTCTAACATGAGCAGGTTGTCAATTCTTTGTTGTAATATTGATGAGGGCTACCCTTTGGACTCCTAAGTGAGCTGAAGAAATGGAAGATATAGCCCGTTCGGGAGAATGGATTCCTACCCGTATACCAGACAGCGTGGGGAATTCCCTAAATCTTCCTTGGGTGTGACTCTATCATCCCATAAAGTGTTATAAAGTGAATTATGCCAATTCCTCTAGTTGTCTGCAACCGTTTTCTTTAATATCTTCACTAGGTTCTTATTAGTTGATTATGCCACTCTGTTTCCTTGTGGATAATAATTTGCAAAGTATCTAATTATGATTCCTTATTCTAGGGAAAACTCCATTAATAAGGTGGAAGAAAAGTAAGATGCATTATCAAAAACAAGAATAGAAGGGACACTGAACCTTGTGATTAGTTGTTGTTCTATGAATTGGATTACCACCTTCTCATTTACATGAGTCAGGGGGATGGCCTCTGCCCATTTCGTGAAATAATCGGTGGCATTAAGAATGTACTTGTGTGGTTTTGAAGAGCTTGGTCTAATATATCCTATGATATCTAACTCCCATTTCTCAAAAGGCCTAGAAACGATCACCAGTTGGAGTGGGACCGCTGCTCTCTTCTCTCTCCCAACACTTATTTGACAAGTCTTACATTTTCTAGCATATGTGTGAGCGTCCTTGAACAAAGTGGGCCAATAATATCTATCCCTCAGTATCTTATGAGAATTGGTGTCTCCTACAAAATGTCCACCGACAGGGCCATCATGGAGCTCCTTCAGAACTTTGTTTGCGTCTTCACGTTCGAGGCATCTCAAAAGTACCCCATCATAATTAAACCGGAAGAGTACCGAATTTATGAGGCGATATTGTGTAGATTTTAAGTTGAGAGCTCTCCTTTCCCTAGTGTTGAGGTTTTCTAGATAGGTCCCATGGTGTAGGAGATAAGTCAGTTTATTGTACCAAGACTCTTGTCTTGGGGAAATTTATGAAGCTTCACCACACCATAATTCCATTTTGTTCTCCCATCCGGGGTCTTCATTTACTTGATCTTGAGATTTAGCTGCCAGTTTGCATAACCTTTGTCCTTTAACTATTTTAGTAGGTTTTATATGATCAAATTCTTGAACTACCGCCATCCAATTTACTCTTCTTTCCCCCATCTCCTATTTAGTAAATAGGGATCAGACTGCAGGGTGAGGTACGATTACTTTGGTGTGGTTCTTGAGGATGTAAGATCTTAAATGTTTTACTGCCTTATAAGCCGCATAAGCCTGTTTATCTATAGCAGGATAATTTAGATCTCCCCCCTGAAGATTAGTGCTCATGAATGATATCAGGGCTTTGTTTTTGTCATCATCCATCTGAGTTAATACCATGACTAACGATTGGTCGGAGGCGAAAGTATAGAGGAAGAAATCTTTGTTGAAATCAGGACTTCACAGTACTAGGGCTTGAGAGATTGCAGTTTTAATATTGATGAAATCCTTCTTCCGTTCATCATCCCACTTAAACTCAACATCCTTACGAATCATTTTTTGTAGGGGTTTGATGGTTTCCATGAAATTGGGAGTGAATTCCTCACAAAATTTATTTTCCTAAAGAACGACTGCATAACCTTCTTGTTGTGAGGCAATGGAAGCTGATCTATAGCCTTAATTCTTTCTAGGTCTATGCGAATGCCTGTTTGAGATATGATGTGGCCTAAAACCTTACCTTCCTCGACACCGAAAATATTTTTCTTAGGGTTTAAGGATATTCCGTATTTCCTACACCTTTCAAAAATCTGGGTTAAGTGTTGGATGTGATATTCTCTATTCTTAGAATACACATTCACGTCGTCCAAGTAAAACACTACAAACTTGTTGATTAGTCCCCGAAATTCCACATCCATGGCCCTCTGGAAGGTCTCTCCTGCATTTATTAACCCAAAAGGCATGCGTTTGTAAGAGAAATTTCCCCTCTTGGTTCAGAAGGTAGTTTTCAAGCGGTCTTCTTTTGAAACTAGAACCTGGTTGTACCTTGAGAAACCATCTAGTAAGGAGAAAATTTCATATCCAGACACGGTCTGTAGGAGTTTCTCCATTGGTGGGACTGGGTAGTTGTCCTTTTCTGAAGCCCTGTTGATATTTCTAAAATCTACGCATAGGCGAATCTCCCGAGAATTTTTGCTCACAGGAACTAAATTAGCTACCCATGCAGAGTGTCTAAACTGGAAGATAATTTTGGTATCTAACAATTTATTTAACTTTTGACATATGAGAGGCTCTAGGGATGGGTGGTACTTTCAAAGTTTTTGTTGGAAGGGTTTCACTTCAGGTTTTAGCGAGATGGTGTGTTGAATGATACAGGTATCATAGGTTTTTAGGTCTCGGTAGGACCATGCAAATACATCTTGTCCAAAGAGTTTGAGATAAGCCTTTCTTTCCTCTTTAGATATTGTCTTGCCGAGGTTTATGTTTTTTGGGGTTTCTAGGGTTCCAAGATTAATAGTTTCATGCATGGGATAGGAACTACCGGTCGTCGTGTTTTTTGACCCCTTAAACCTTTCCTTTAGGTCAAAAAGGTTTTCTAAATTGGTTATTCCCTTCGTAATTGTGTGAGACTTTGATCTGTATGTTGGTTGATCTATTAGAGGATCGATCTCTATTATTTGTTCCTGGAAAACTTCATCGTCGATAGCCAACTCTTTAAAATTATCCTGGTTGGTCAAAATTTTTATGATATGTTCATCTCCTTCAAATACCTTCCAATTAGAAACATTGTTGGGCACTAACGGTTTGTAAAGTAGCTCCAAAGTGAACTGGGAGGCTTCATAATATTCTAGAAGTGATATCCTTGAAGCAGCGGTGGCCAGAGAATCAACAAGAATTTTTTTTGTTCTAGGAATCGCTGTAATGTTGAAAGCTTCAAAATGTTCTATGAGCCTGTGCACTTCCTGTTGGTAGTTCTTTAGGTGTGGAGATTTGCAATGTATAGTATTCCTTATCTGTGTGGCAATGATTTTAGAGTCTCCTAAAAACTTTAATCCTTCAACATTTATTGTTTGTGCACTCAAACTCAAGCTTACAGGATAGAAAATGTTGTTTACCTTTAGGATCAATGAGGATGCACCCTACCCCAGACCCTTCTTGAGATTTAGAGCCATCAAAGTATAAGGTCCAAACTTGTGGGAAGAATATTTCAACTTCTTCATTCTTCTCACTTTCCTCTTTTCCTCCTGTTTTTTCTGTGATTTCTAACATGGGTTCTTGGAAGAAAAGGGTTTTTTCTTCGGTCGTCGACAATTCCTCCTGAAAATCCATTTTAGAGTTTTGTGTAAGGGGAACATTAGATGAGAGAGGGAATAATTTCCCGAAGTAGGAATCACATGATTTCCTATCACAAGGAAATCTATTGATGAGGGCTCGTTTATGGTTTCTAGTTCAGTAACAATATGTTTTAGATATCTTTCCCTATCGATTCTGATCATGTTTGTGTTCCCTTTTAATGGTAACCAAAGGTGATCCCAGTCTGTACTAAAGTATCCATTTAACTTATCAGACCAGTCTCGGCTTAACAATAATCCATAAGCATATGGGATATCTACTACAATGATGTCAATCACTTGCACAAATTTAGGATGTGTTTCTATTCTGATCAATACATCTTTGATTTCTCCCATGACCTTCACCTGGGTTCTATCCAATTGTATTACAGGTTTTTTCTCTTTTGAGAGGAACTGTGTTTATTTTTTTGCAAATATATAGTGGCATAACATTAGAGGATGCTCTTGAATCGACCAAACAATTATGGAGGTTTCTATTGAAGACTTCAAATGTTAAAAGGAGCAGTTGGACAAAAGGTTTTCCCTTCTTATCTTCAGAGAAGGCATTCACAATTGGATTTATTCCCTTATTAATGCTTGTCGTAGAATTTTCTACTAATTTCAAAGCTTGTAATAGGAAGTCCTTTTGTTGAGGGATTCTACATATGTCCATAGTTGATATATTAGCCTTCAACTTCTTCAAATATTCTACTATGTTGTAATCCATCTTGGGAGATTATCGTGTATGGATGTTTATAGGGTTATTATGGGGAGAAAAAAGGTTCTTTAGGGTGATCGAGAGTTGATCTTCCTCCCGAATTTTGGGTAGTAGTAAGTTCATTTGAGACAGGTTGACCCCTACTTTGCATTTGCACCACTGAGACCTCTGCGGGTGGTTCTTGAATCTGAAATAGGTCGTCAGAAGGCATAATTAGGTCAGGATCCCATATCAACATGGATGTATCTTCTAGTGGATCAATCTCTTCTTTATTAGAAACATTCATAACTAAACTGTTTGAATGTTCGGTTAGGGAAACCTCATCTAGAAACCGGTTAGCCATCAAACTCATGGCATGTACCCATTGAGGGTAGTCTCTTTCAGAGCGGATCTCTTGATGATAAGCATAGAAAGAGTCATATGCTACATTTCCCAGATCGATGTTTAGGTTGGCTGGGGGAGGTTCAATTTCTTTGAACGGTGGGTTCCTTTTAAAGAAAGGCTTATAGGGCCTTTGGCCTTGGTTTCCCTCCCCTGCACTTCTTTTCATGTCTATGATTTCATTTGATAACTTCTTAAACATGCGTTGTAGGTCCTCTATGTCCCCACTTCCTTTTTTAGGAGCTTGTTCGACTTGTTTCCCTGGGGTGTAATGAAAAATAGTCCTCTCTGGGGAGGGGGTTGAGCTTCTTTATTAACTAAGGAGACTTGACTTTCTTTGCATCATTTCATTTGTAACTCTATTGTTTTGGCTTCTTCAAAATTCTAAGCTAGGGTTAGTTTGGAATCCCTCTTCACAAACATGGAAATAGAAGCTGGGAGAGCATTACCATATACTTCGATTTGCAACTCCTGAGTAGGTTTAGCTTTAGGTTGGAATTTATTTAAGATAGTTGTGAATATTTGGATGAAGTCTTTGACCCTTTCCTTCGAACTCATGGTGGCAAAGAAAAACTCAGCCATCAAATCTCCTATAGTAGTTTCTTCTGCAAATTTATCCAGAAAATATTTTTGAAACTTTGTCCAACTAGTTATGGATCCTACAGGTAAGTTAAAATACCACGTGGAAGATGAATTCTCAAAAGTGTAGGGGAAAATCTTGCAAACTACATTTTCATGTTAGACATTCATAAGTGTGATAGCTAGTATGAATTTCTTGATATGGTCTTCCGACAATCGTGAGGTTTAAGGGTCAAATTTAGGAAGTAAATTCTCTAGATGTCGGGGAAAGTTATGTACTCATCCAAGGATGTCCAAAGCATATCTATCCAACCAAGGATGATTTTTTTGTGGTGGTTTTCCTCGCTCTTCATCATGGTCATTATGATCTTCCATATCTTCAGATTCTGAGCGCTCTGAGTTAAACCCTTCTTCTTCTGAAAAATCGTCTGGCTCAAAGGTGTTGCCGACTGGCATTTTAGGGATTAGATTAAGAGGATGTTTGATTTCGGTGATTGCAAAATCTGTTAGTTATTCTACTGTGTACAAAAAAACCTGTTCGGGGGGGGTCGACCACTGGTTTGCTTATTTTTTGTCTTCGAGGAAGTATCGGAGCTAAGGAAAGTGCATTGATCTGTCAGGCATATGCTCTTGTGATTCTTCTGAATTGATTTAATTCCTCGTGAGGAAGAGCGTAAGGTATATCAGGGAACAAGCATTCTTCCTCGTGCTGGGGTGAGTTACTCATTTCAAAATTACTCAGTGTGTGTGGGTTTTCTTGGGAATGAACAACCATGCATGTGGGTTGTTTTGAATCTACAGGCTATCTGAGATATTATGTGAAATATATATTCAACCATTCATTCTTCAGGCCCTCCTTCTAGCGCCAATTCTGTTGATGGGTCCTAAATCCCTTTAACTCAATAGCAGGAGCCAAACCTACCACTTATGCCCAATTTGACTCTACAGTGTTTAATAATGGAATGGTTCTCTAGATCTTGTGATCTGGCCAATTAATCGATGGGATTTACATTTTCTTGTGAAGGTTTCTCCATCAGTTCAGACGTTCTATTTTTTGTATTTTATCTTAGGTGGGACCGATATAAGATGGAAGCCAGTATAAACCAACTAGGTAACAAAACGAGAACAGGTTTAACTACTGGAGAAGAGGCTGATCTTGGGATAACCCTTTACTCTAGAATGCAGGCAATGATCGTCTACCACAGGCCTAATACTAATACGTTAACCATGTGAATATTCCAATTACTAACTGAGATACAAATTATCAGAAGAAAACATGCATGTGATAAACAATGGTAAGTAAAATAATTCACTTAACTCTAATCATCCATCACATAATAACACAACGATTCATTTTCATCATTAAAGAAAGAACTGTAAAACATTGCATCAGATAAATTATCAATAGATTTAATAGCTCTTATTCTATACTGCATCCATTCATGAGATGAGATAGAAAATAGTTCTTCTCCACATCCAATCATACACACATTTGATGAAAACATAAACTTGTCTCTGGTCCAGAAGGGCTTCTCAATTAAAGGCAGCTCTGAAATAGTTCTTAACAAAACCAAAAAAGAGAGTTTCTTGCAACAACCATCGACCCTTAACTAATCGATTGATGCTCCTTTTATAACATAAAATTAACTAAAAATAATGGCTAAAGTGCAGATAAGTAAAACAAAATTCACCACATGGCGTTCTCTTTTATCATCTCTTCTAAGAGTCATCTCAAGATATCACTTAAGAGGGTGACTCTTCTCATACTCCACCCACTTGATGAACAACTCCTCGTAGGTGTTGGCGTATGGGAATCTATGATGTTCCATTGGGGCCACATAAATCTTGCTTATCTCTATTGCACGTGCCTGATACTTGACTAGACTGGCACTTAAGTGTTGCAGCATAGCCTAAGATTTCATTGGGTGCTTCATGAACTGTCGCACCTGACCTGGCGACATATCTGTCACCTTAGATATTTCCTCGACCCATAATGAGTCTTGCTTGGTGTGTGACTTGACTATGTTGCATAAGTCGTCAAAGTCATCAGGTGTGCCAAAATCAGGGAGTCTAATGTCTTTCATCACCTGATTGATCTTAATCCAATTTTTCTCACACCTGGTCCATTTCTCTTGGATTT
>JASDQU010190550.1:6915-19348 GCA_032191745.1 Picea mariana
TTGAGTTCAAAGAACTCTTTCATTTTCTTGTCATAGTATCTCTTAGTCAAGTACTTCTTTTCAAAATACTTCTTGAATTCCATCCAAGTAACACTTTTCTCTACAATGTGTTGTACCTGCACAAGTTGATCCCACCACATGGAGGCCTTTCATTTGAGTTGATAGATAGTGATTCTACCTTCTGCATGAGAAGAATAATTATGCAATTCAAAATACTTCCTCATGCCTAGCAACCATGTTTCTGCATCTTCATCCTTCTTGTGCTCACCATCAAATGTAGAAGGTTTTATTTTGTTCATTTCTCCTCGTAGCTCATCCACCCCAGATCTCTTATACCTTCTGACAGGGGATATACTTGAGTTGTTTCCTACTCTCTTATCGGAATGCCTTTGGGAATGATGGTGATGTCTACTAGCACTTTTTACTTTTCTTTTCTCCTCTGAAGGTTTGTGACTCCCAGATTTACTTGAGTCACTATTCTTAACCAATTTCCTTTCTATTCTGTTCAAACCCTCCAATAGATTCATGGTGAAGTCATCCTGCTGCTCTTTGGCTTTCATAAGCCTTTCATTATCAGCTTTATGGCTTTGGAAATCCTTCTACAAATTCTTAATGGTCTCAACCATATTCATATCTTCATTCCTTTATTCTCCATGTTCGTTGGAGTTTGTTCCTTCCATGCCCAAATGGACATCCACCCCTCTACTCTCATTTTTTTGACTGTAATTCCCCTATGCTTCTTCCATTCCTATGGACTCTGCACTAGTCTGACCTGATTGAGTTGTTGTTAATTCTACAAAACGTGCAGCCATCGAAACCAATTAGGCTAACAATTCAACAATTCATGAGAATATGCACCATTTTGATTCAACATACACATCAGAATTATCACTCCCGATTTCCTGGTGTTATCACCACGATGATTCTAGATAAGACCCAAGTCTCGAAAACACAGACACATAGTGCCTTCAGAGATACACTTGTGTAAGAAGGTGGTTCGTCGAAACCACTTTTTCCAAGACGTGGTATCACGTGTCTCAACATGTCAAATCCACCACTCATGGAGTGGGCGATGGCTTAGTCAGATCACCCTGCTTCACTCATTTGGTACTTCGCAGCCATGTGACGTCAACTGAACGCTGCCATGTAATGAACTCAAAAGCTAATCATTCGAAATGGATTGGCCGAGCATGGCAACCCAATGCTCTTGTACGTAATCCGTCTTCGCTTCATAAATGGAGTTCTATAATTACCACTCCCCAAGTATGAAGATATATGTATATCCATAACCAAAGTAATCTGCAATTGCTCGATTTTCTGCTCTCTATAAAAACACCTTTCGGTATCCACAACCTGAGATACATGGACAAGGCTAAATCGAGTGAGACTGGTTATTCGAGAAACATGCTAGACTTTCCTGGGAGTAAGGAGGAAAGGGTCCTTGCACACATTCTAGAAACTAAGTTCCACACAGAGCCGGCTACAGACCGTAGTTGGAAGTCAAGTTGAATCCCACTATAAAATATTTAGTCGTCAACAGGACAACCGCTAAGAAGAAAAGGAGCAAGCGACATAAAAAGGAGGAAATTAAAACTCGTAATTCCTTTTAATTAATTGTTCGATGCAGTTATGTGTTTCTTTTTCTTTTATTATTATGCAATTTAAACTCAGACTCATCGCCTTCCAAGTGACTTCGCGCACATTAAAATTGACCTATTCATTTATATTTATCGTGCAGAGCAATATCACAAGGTAAAACATTTTTTCGCGCATCTAAATCTACTGTACATATCTTATTCATCACACCAACTACTCATGCACACTACTCTTGCGTTGTGCGCCAATATCCACTACGCACAGTTTTTGTACCGCACACCGATATTCCACATGCATTTCATCCTATGCATGCACCATGTCAATTTTAACATATTCTATAGCGCCCAAATATCTATGCACACTACTAAATACACTGTCGTGAAACAACTTATACTCATACTTATGCGCGTACTAACAAAACTCCTTTGCGTTAAGCAATACTTGCGCACCCCATGTGCACATTACTATGTGTGTGCTCACTGCGCAAGGCTAAATTCAGCGAGTGCATCTACACATAATAATCTTCTGCGTGGCGCCACAATTTACCGTGCACACTGGCACACCAACGTTTTCCATGGATACTCTGTGACTCCAATTCTGGTCACTTCGAAGTTACTCTTCTGTGAATATTTGCTTCAATTGAACCCATCTAGCCCATCCAAGCTTAGTGTTGAACTAAATCTCTGATACCATTCTGTAATGTTCCCCCGGCCAACCACAAGTTGGGGTGTGCCACTCCAAAGCAACCACTCATGCTCTGACACCAACCGGTAACATTCCCAGCCTTTAGGCCGGGCCATGCTACTCTAGGGAACTCTTTCGTTCCCATACTGTAGAACATACAGCAGCATACCTAGTAGTCAACTGAGAAATGCCACATAAATTTACTCTTTAAACTGCATGCAACTAAGACATATACATACAACACGCTCGCGAAAGCTTTACATATAAACATAAACAAACAATTACTTTCTGTAACATATGAATTTTATATTGATATAACAGTAACTACAAATACACAGCATTTACAGAGAATTACCCATAAACATATAGGCAATTATAATCACATATATTATAAACCGTAACATAGGCATGTAAGTAACAAGCAACATATCATTTTTATCATATAACTGGTACTTATCTTGGAAAGATTGTCACCAACTGCGTACAGATCATCCACAAACCTCCCATCCATAGACTACATTGTTCATCACTCTCAACAGTGAGTCACCCCCGAGCTGGGACTGAACTCCACCCAGGGTAAAGGGTTCCTATCCAAGCTAAGGCTCATGGACAACAAGAAAGACTCTGTCTCAGGTTCTCACTCAACTAACAGCTTACAACCTCTCATTCCCCACATCCCTGTCCCACCTAAGGAAGTGTGCAGCTTCTCTGCTCAACAGTCCCTCGTCTGCCCCACATCCCTTCCAAGGCTTCAGCAATAGGCCGGACCGGAAGTCTCAAAGCATTGTAGTTGTAGTCTAGCACCTTCAGGAATCAATCCCCAACAATTCTCTCACTGAGAGAATTGATCATAGGCCTGACAACCCACTTCTTCAATCCCACTCCAAGATAACCAGGTACACCAGCCAAAAGGGCTATGGAAACAGGCTCTGGAATAGTGAAATGGATGTCTCAAGGATAACAGAATGCATGAGTGAAATGGTCATGGAATCATTGATTGGATAACTGAGTGTGGAAAGGAATCACTGTGAACTCTTCGTGGAAAGTGATGGTGATAATGATGGTCATCGGGCTGTTGGTAAGGTATCCCTGAGAAGTCTCCCCAAAATGAGCTAATTTCCCCCATGATATGAATGCATGTCCCCAACTTGACACTTTCAATATTGAAAGTTACTTTGGTCCACTTGTCCCCAACTTTAGAACATAGGATAAAATAATTATCCATACTTTATGTTTTAGGAAATATTAATATAATATTCCCTTGACTTTTGGCCCTCCCTTTCCCTAACTGGTGAAGTTCAGTCCCCCATCTCTTTTATCGTGGTTGGTCTGCACACATTGATGTATTTTATATTAATCATGAGTCATGTACAAGGTAGGCACATTGGCCTTTGACATCTAGGCGTTTCAGCCTAATACCAAAACATAATCATCCCAGCTTATAATAACCGGCTCAACAACCTATAACACATATCATATACATGAGGCTCATTGTCATCTATATTGCATGCACCTTAGTTACTGTGTGCAGTATCTTGGAATGTACATATTACATCATTTTACTATGCAATTCATGCACGCACTATGTCACATGACATGCATTGCCAAATGAGATCAAAACAACTCACCAGCTTAAGTACATTCATATTATATTTACAATTGGGTTCGATCGAGGGATATTACATTATTCTTGTCATATCCTTCAAATTCTACGTCTTCCCCTCCCCCCTCATAGTCTCAGGTCCCTCTGGATTCCCTCTTGCAGAGAAACGATTTGGGTGCCAAACCATCCTCCTGCAAGTGCATTTTTGCACGTAGTGTGAAATCAACAATGGTGGTAAGAAAATATCTCTCTCTGGATGAATTCCCCTCCCTTTATAAAAAAACCCTAGTGGGCATATTTTGTGGGACGAATGTGAAAGCCCCTGCTCTCACCTACTGGGCTTAAAAGTATTGGATTCCAGAGCTTGGATACTCCCCATATTTTCATATTTTTCCAAGAGAGTGGATTTGTTTCAAATTTGACTCAGAAGGTGACGCAAAGAAAATTTTAAGCATGAACTGGCATTGGGTACCATCCGACCTCGCCCTTTAGAAGTGGGATGCAAATTTTTTCTTACTCTAGGCTCCAATGTCTATGATGTGCGTTTAGGCCATACTCCTTGGTTTACCCCTCCTATTTCAGAACAAACCTCTTCTTCGAGCTATAAGAGACAAGATAGGTAAATTTGTGGCTTAGAAAGCTCATGGGAGTCCAAGAAGGACCGACGTTGGCCCTAGATCCTAGTTGAGGTGGATCATCATGATGGTTTATTGGAAGAATTGGACCTGGTTATGGGTGACCTAAAGTGGGTAAAAGAAATCCACTATTGGAAATTGTTGTTTTGTTGTTTCTCCTGCCATGAAGTGGGTCATATTTAGGCCCACTATAGTAGATCATTCCCACAACAAGTGGTAACAAAAAATATCTGGATTAAAAATATGGAAAATAATTCTATGAAGGTGGTAGGCGAAAACCATAATTTTACATTCCCATACAAGCCTATGTACATATTTGGAGAAGATGTGGGGTCACGACCACTAACAAAATCAGTTATGGTGTCACATGTATCCATTCAAGAGAATGCATGTATTCTTTCTAGTGAATTTAAATCTAGGTATCCCTCCCCCTTCCCTATCGTAGAGGAGTCCCCACCCTTAGCTCTCCCTGAATATTTTGGTGACTCCGCCAAAAATTCATCCTTTGTTTCCCCTCCCCCTGAAGATTTGGGTGACTCAACCAAAAATTCATCCTTCTTTGCCTCTCCCCCTCCCTCTCCCCCTCCTTTCCCTTCTCCACACCACCTATTCTCTATCCCCCTACCCTCTCCTCCCTCCTCCCCTTTCCTTGTCCCCTCCCTTTCCCATCTCCCTCCTATCTCCCCTTTCACCTTACCCTTACCCAACACTCGAATTGCAATCTTCTCAACCTATTTGGGAGATTCCCCTACCTCCTTTGTTCTGGGGGTTCCCACTAAGTTGATTGGGTATTTTCTCAGGTCTATAACCAACAAGGAGGATACCTCTTCAGCAGGTGGTATCTCCTTGAATTCTCTTATGCATAATCTAGTGTACTTAAGTCCCACCTCCTTAGATCGCAATAAAAAGTTGCTCAGGATGTAAAGAACATAATGTAGACTATGATAGTGAAGGCCATTAGAGAAAGAAAATTCCCCAAGAGGCCCCCCTCATGAAGGTCTTATTGTTTAACGCTAGAGGGGTAGGGGGAACCATCAAGCAAACATCCCTCAAACAGATCAATATGAGTCTGTGTCCATATGTAATACTAATTCAGGAAACTATGGTAGATGGGAATAGATATAGTTATTTCTTTGAGCCTTGGCTAAAGTCTTGGTCTTTTTTCACTGTGGGCGCATATGGCCAATTAAGTGGATTACTCACAAGATGGATCCGAGCATACAATTATCTTGTAGTATATTCGCTCAATTCCACCATCTCGTTCGATCTGGAAGACAAATTAACAGGTATTGGAATTGTAATAGTCAATGTATATGAACTTTACATGAATAAATAAGCTATCTAGGAGGACCTGGAATAATCGAAGGAATAAGCTATGAACTTTACAATATGTTCACCTTTGTGGGAGGGCACCTCAATTTTAGTTTGTCCACAAGGGAAATTTGGGGGTTATCATGATGTCCTGACAATCTAATCTTGTATTTCACGTCTTTATTCGAGAAAGTGAATCTGACCGATTTGGAGCTCGTCAAGCGTGTCCCAACATGGAGAAATTACCATTCGAGAGACGTGGAAATTGGAAAATGCATCGACCATTTTATGGTGACAAAATATCTCCTCTCATATCCCTTTATTTTTACGTTTTAGGTCACCTCGGGAGGCATTTATGATCACCTCCCCATAGTTTTTTATATGAATGTGGGGACGACCAACCCACCAGCCCCTTTCATGTTCAATCCTATATGGGTACAATAAGAGGATTTCATGGAACTTATTAAAGAAAAGTGGATTACTTTATCTAAGGATTTTCCATCATCCTTTATGTAAAAGTTTTTGGAGAAATTAGTGCAAGTTAAAAAATAAATGAAAAGTTGGAGTATAAAACACAAATAGTGATTGCAATTTTCCTTGTGTGAAGTGGAACCAAATATAAAAGAAGCTTTTTCAGAGGGCATGGAGAAATCCCTTGCAAATTTTAATTTCTCTTGCCTTCACGAAATGGAGGAAAGACGACATTCTATTCTCTTAAACAAAGAATCCATTTGGAGGAAAAAATACGAACGATATGGCTGAAAGAAGGATATGGAAATACAAATTTTTTCCATAGTTACACAAACTATAGAAAAAATTTAAATTCCATCTGGGAAATTCAATCGGTCTCTTGAGAAATTGTTCACTCTTTTAAGGACATAGCAAGTGAAGGTGTATGTTTCTTTCATAACCTCTACAAGGAGAAAGAAAGTTCCCCTATAAAGGAGATATTGGAAATACTCTGTGTGTTTCCCTCGACTATTACAAAAGACATGAACAAAGCATTGGACGAAGAGGTTATGGAAGAGGAAGTTATTGGAGCTCTATCCTCTATGAAAAAAGGAAACATCTAGGGGCCAAATGGATTATCAGTTGAATTTATATGGGTTTTTATGATTTGTTAAAGGATGATTTTCTTAAAGTAGTGAGGGAGTCAAAATCTTCTAGAAAGGTGCTTGGTGCTCTCAAATCTACCTTCCTCTTTCTAGTTCTGAAAAAACAGAAAGGTATTTCTTTTGACGACTACATGCCAATTTCTTGTTGCAATGTAATTTATAAGTTGATATCAAATATTATTTCATTAAGGCTCAAGCCTATACTGAGCACCATCATATCGGAGGAGCAATTCAGGTTCCTACAAGGTAGACAAATTCACGACACAGTCTCTTTGGCTCAGGAAGCACTTCACTCCATCAAAACCCTAAAGCAATTGGCATTAGTCCTCAAGATTGATCTCTCTAAGGAGTACGACAGGGTTAGTTGGACTTTCCTAAGATTGGTCCTTTTAAAAATGGGTATGAAGATCTCATTAGTAAATTGGATAATGGGTTGTGTCTCCTCGACATCCTTTGTTGTGTTGATTAACGATTCATCCTTTGGATTTTTTTGAGCCTCTCGAGGTTTATGCCAAGGATTTCCCTTATCACCTTTCCTATTCCTACTCATTGTTGAGGCACCTATCACATTGATTGCAAACACAAGGGACATGCAGAGGATAGAAGGTGTAAAATTCTTAGGCTCTGAATGTTGACTCACCTCCTCTTTGTGGATGATGTCCTATGTTTTTTCCAAGGTACGTCCCACAATTTTCCAACTCTAAAAAATACTTTGGATGTTGTTTTCCAAGAAACAAGAATGGAATTCAATCTCCTTAAATCATGTGTAATTTTTTCAAGCCTGTCCAAAGATTCCTCCCAAATTTTATTCAAAACCCTTCCTTTCCCACAAAAAGAGTTGGATTCCAACCTAAAATATCTAGGATTTCATTTAAAGCTAGAAAAATATAGGAAGGATGATTAGAACTAGCTCATCAAAAAAATTGAAGCATGTATTTCTTTATGGGGGAACTGCCTTTTTTTTTCAATGGGTTAATTTTTTTGAAAAAAGAAGGCAGTTTCCCCACAAAGAAATACCTTATGGGGGAAATTCCTTCTATCGCATGGAGGTACACTTACCTTAATCAAGTTTCTCCTTGAAAGTATACCCATCTATTGGAAAACCATAGCGGTCATGCTCAAAGGTATCCTCTCTAGAATAAAATCCTTGAGATTTCATTACCTGTGGTCGGGTTCATAGTCCTCAGTTGGAACTCCCCTAGTCCAGTGGGATCACGTCACTTTCCCTAAGAGCCTAGGCGATTTGGGAGTTAAAAACATATACTTATTTGCTCAAATCCTGTGGTGACTCACTATGAACGAATCTCTACAGGGAAGAAAATTAAAGTCCAAATACCTGAGTGGGTTGACCATCAAAGAATGGTATAGACATCCAAACAAATATTCAATTGGATCCATGGTTTGGAAAGAACTCATCGTCACCTTTATGTTGGTTAGTATTTGGACAGTTTGGAGGATAGGGAATGGAAAAAATGTGTGTATCATATCAAACCCATGGATGGGAGCTAGAGATGATTTGATACTCTCAGAGTCTCTAGTCAGATCCTTGCACGAAGTTGGGGTGTATGTGTTGGCAGATGCACAAGCACAAAGACCAAAAATCATAGCCAACTTGGGCTAGAAAGGAAGCGAGGAAATGGGTATGACAAGAGCACTCATCGAAGAATGGTCTTTCTATATCGATAACCTCTCTTCCAAATATATTCTCTTAAAATAAGGAGAGGACTCTTTATGCTGGTAAAAAATTGCAAGGATGGGAGAGTTCACGAAAAATCTAGGATACAATGTTGTAGCAGAAGCTAGTTTTTCAAAGATATCAATTAGTGGTGGGGAAAATTTTGGAAGTTAACGGCTCCCTTAAAGAGAAAAATCCCATTGTGGTTATCTCTAAACAATAAGTTACTCACATGGGATAGCGAGATYCKTCATGGATGGATTGTCCTAAATATATACATGTTGTGCATGAGGGCAGAGGAGTCTTCCCCTCACCTCTTTACTTGCTATGAATTTTTGATACGGGAAATTACATTGGTCTCGACRGAGTTATGCTCCAATATTATTTGRGCCCATAAGAGTTTAGAATACAATATCAAAGTATGGTTGGAGGATAAAAATGTGAACCATATGGAAGCTTTCCCATGTATTATGGTAAACTCRATATGGTGGGCTTGGAATATTTTTGTTTTTCAAGACAATTGTATCCCTCTGGATATTGTAGCATGTGAGGTCCTCAACCTAAAAAGAGAGTTCCAGGTAAACAAAATGCCAAAAAACTCTTGGATTCCTATCATGCCGAAATATGATCAAGGTATTCCGTGGGGGGTTTTCCAGCCATGGGCACCCCCTTCTCTGTGGTGTAGGTGTTGTTCTATTCTTCATATAGGATCATTACATTCATGTGCACTACATCCTGGGGAATGGATAAAATAACAACGTTGAGCTGGTAGCGCTTAGAATGCTTTTATTTATTGCTCAAGATAAAGGAATTTAAAAATTACAAGTCCTTGGCGATTCCATGTTGGCTATTGACTGGGCATGATCAAGGGAGAATACTATGACATTGAGTCTAATCCCATTTCTAAATTATCTGAATCATAACATGAATCAATTTGAATGGATTTCGTTTCAGCACATTTACAGAGAATTAAATACGGAGGTAGAAAATTTATCCAAGGAGGCTCTTCAATTGCCCAAAGAAGATTTCAGATATTATTAGTTTGTTGACGGAGAAGAAAATGAATCCATGGAATTAAGACTATAGGAAATTTGTAGCTAGGAAATGTAGTATATTTTTATCTAATAGATGCAATATGTATATGTTTCAGATAAACATACCCACTTGGGTGTCCTTTTTTTTTTTTTTTGTAAATGCATAGACAGTATAGATTCTTGAAATGAAGAAGGAGCCCCGNCCCTCTTCCTTCCCCCTTTGTGTGTTGGGATAAAACATGTATATTCTTATGAATATAAGATTTTTTCCAAAGGAAAAAAAATCATATGTCGTTTAAAGAAACAATGTTTTTTCATAATTTTTAGCACTAGTGTTCATTGTAAGCAATAATCACCAGTGTGTATAACTTATAAAAATGCACCATTTAGTGAGTTCAAAAAAATACAATGCACCACTATGTATACATTTTAATTCATTGGTTTTTTACAAATTTTCAATTAATCATCTCAAAATAAAATATTTTTTATAAGAATATTGATTTTTATAATTTTTTATTGTGTTTTGATATATAGTGATTGCATTAATGCATTATCCAAAGGATTACACCTATGTTATTTGTAACCATGCAAATCATCCATATATTAATTAATCAACAATGCAACATTTTACAACAATGGACAATGCAATAAAATAAGAAACTCATTTTATTATATATGAATAAGTGACACATCATCATACAAAATGGGACAATGTAAAGGTCTACAATAATCAAAATGAAACCAATATGTAATTGCTACACTTATTGGTAACATGTACTCATGCAATTGAGACAACATGTTGAGTACATTAAACAAAATCCATGATTTTCACAGGCAAATATTCCAAAACATACAACTTGTAGTAACATTCAATTATATTGAGTGTCCTCGACATCACTTGAGCTTTTGTGAGCGCTCGAATTGTGTGCATGCCTCATTTATTCATCACTTGTAGGTGATATTGTACTTTGGTTATTTAACCTAATGTTTTATTGATCAACTTGTTTGGTATGTTCCATCTCTTCGTGTTCCATCTACAAACATAGAAATAAAGTGTAATAGGTATATCTACATTTTTATATATAGTAGAATATACATGATTGCATAAATAAAAAAGTGTACCATAACAACGATTGTTTCATAAACAATACACATTATTTTGAAGCCATGTTGCATGTTGTCTCTCAAAATCTCTTTTGTTGGATGCACTCCATTGACGCAACCGCACTCCTCGGAGCACGTCCGCTTCTCCAGGACCTTCTTTCCTCTCGGCCCAAAGAACGTCATTGTTCTTCTATTTCCCTATCGGGAAATATCTACCCACAGATTCCTTCGCGTAACTTCCCTCCTTCTATTTATCGGGAAATCGGAACTCGCGGCTTCACAAGTTCACTATCTTTCACTGGGCCCTCAAATCCCCGAGACCCGATGGCCAGTCAATCGTTGAATTTCTCCCTTCGCTATCGGGACTTTGCTCTATCGTGTCTTCGCAACTCGTGACACTAAACACTTGGGTTTCCAACCTCCGATACCCGATGCGCCGAAACATCGATGTTGGGACTTCGGACTTCGCGGGATCACGAATCCTAACGCCCAAGTTTTAGAACTTCTCGCGGCGAGATCCCGATAGTTGGTGCCACCTGTACTCCACTAACTCCTGCGGCCCCACACTACTTACGTAACTNAACATTGATGTTGGGACTTCGGACTTCGCGGGATCACGAATCCTAATGCCCAAGTTTTAGAACTTCTCGCGGCGAGATCCCGATAGTTGGTGCCACCTGTACTCCACTAACTTTTGCGGCCCCACACTACTTACGTAACTCTTGGGATATCGCTTCTCGCACTATCGCGATTCCCATGGCCAAATATTCGATCCCTTTCTCACGAAACCCCGAGGGCCGATCTCGTGATGGATCCAATGGACCTAGCTAGCTTGGATCAACGCTCTATCTGTTCTGAGCTTGAACCTTCTTCGCGCTTGCACTGCAACCTTCCTGCGACTCCGAGAGATCCAACGACCCACGGATCCTCACGAAATCTCCTTGGATAAATTCGACCATCCGTCCCTTCCAAATGAACTTTACGAAATGACGAGGCCTTGTTCGGTAGAACTCGTCACCCTGTGCACAAACCTACGACTCTCCTTACAAGCCTTCCAGGCATGACTTTGTCTATACCGTCCTTCGACGAACTCGAAGGCCTATCCTTTCTGAGCTTTTCTCACAACTTTCGAGTCCCTTTAGGAAACATCTTTGCACGCACTCCTTGCGGCAAACCTTCAACCACGACTAAGTGTTGAAGCCTTCGACCCTGCGCACACCTGCAGTAGCAGTCTTAATTCTCTTTGCTCAGAATCGCAACTCTGAGACTTCGTCTATCCTACGCATGCTTTGCACGGCTCCTCAGCTCAACTGTACCTCTGGGGACTTAGAACAAAAGTTCTTTCTAATTGAACCCTTCTGTCAACGCACTCCTTACAAACAATTCAACTGCACTCCTTGCAGGAATTCTCTAGTTAAAGATAGAGAAACAATTGAAACTAATTCCCTGTTTCCTCCAGACTTCAATTCACACATGAAATCACACATACAGCATATGAAATCAAATGTATGACAGGAAGTAAACATTCATGAGCATATTAACATAAATACATAGAGAGTAACACAAGCCATGAATTTGAATCAACACTCTTTCTATTAATTCAAATGTATGTACATGGGTGTTCTTCATACACTTCTCTGCATGCTCCTGCTCTTCCTGGATTCTCTAGAATAATA
>JASDQU010190550.1:23266-33360 GCA_032191745.1 Picea mariana
TATTTTAACAACATCCGCCAACCGTTAGGCCAACAAACCACATTGTTAACTCTACCCACTTTTTTTTATTTAAAAATGGAATTTTTCCAATGCACAGGGGGGAAGAAATTAGGGTGTGCGACGGTACGACTGGGTGGCACATTTTACGAGACAAATTTTGATGAATTAATTGCAGGTTGCAAGAACATAGACTGAGAAAGAATTTCTCTTGGGCCTGGAAATGCCAGAGTCAGATTCAATTTTTGCATTGTTCAAGATAAGTTTGTAAGAGAGTTCAGACACATCTTGGTTGAAGCAAAGTCCAAGAGAATAACCCAAGAAGCTTAATATTTTCTTAAGGGAAAGGGAATTTGAATTCAAGAGAAAAACCATACTTATATCCGCTTGTATGGTTGTCGATAAAACCCACTTCTACTTCCTATATTTGCCTGCGATAGATATTTTTTTGTGGAAGTTTGCCACTAGTTTAAATCCTGGTGTATTCTATTTGACAAAAAGAGAAAAAAACAGTTCATTAGATTGCCTCTTCAAGTTAGCGATAAAATGGTAATAAATATAACCCACCTAAAACAAGTCTCAGAAAAACTTACTATGTTTAATCTAAAAGAAGAAGAGCCCCTATAAGGTTTTGATCCAGAAGGCCTGTTCTCACAACATTTATCATCAATAAGGTACACAAACCTTTTTACAAGGTTTGATGAAGAAACTTTTTACAATTTGTTAAAGAAGGAAAATAATGAATGAAGCGATGAATTGTTGACAAAAATAAGTTCAAATACCAAAAGTCAGGGTAAACCAAGGCAAAAGGGGAAAACCAGTACTAATGTCAAGTATTCCTCCAAGCGCCAGCCACCAAAGAGCTCCTTGCCACAACAAAGAACATAAAAACACAAGGTAAACATAGAACACATTAATGACACGTCTACTGGAGATGACGGTGGTGAGCAACCACCTCATGAAATTATTGAACGAGAACATATAATGTCACATAAAAAAAGGAAACGAACCCCAAATAGAGAAAATTCGTAAAAAAGAAGAACTCCAACAAATCTTGAAAATATGGAAACCAAAATCACAAACTTACCCAATTGGGTAGCCAACAGAATTGTTGAAAGCCAAAAAATTACATAGGACCTTGCAATAGAGGAACTTGTGTTCTTTGAAAATCATTCATTAACATTTCACAATACTCAATACAAGAGGCACAAAAAGAAGTTGTAGATAGGAAGGGTCAGTGTCAAACACAAAAAAGGTGGTTCAAAAATTAAGGTCAGTAATCGATGTATTGAGAGTTGCAGTGTATGAACTCATGCAACTACATCACTCCACAAGAGATGCTCTTACAAATTCAATTTCAGAACAAGATTTGTAAGCCATTAAATTGAGGAAAACAATAAGTGAACTTGAAGAGGCACTTAGTCTCGGAACATTGTTTGAACAACCATTGGCCATACTTTCAGCAAAACATACTCCCCCAAGTACTCTAACAATATCAAGGCCAATCACGAAGGCCTTGCAATTGTTGAATGGAGTCATAATTTATGTGGCCAATAACAATAACAAAAGACTTGAAATAGTCAAATAGGCCTAGGAGGTCAGCACGATTCTACATGATCTTTCACAAAGGATTTTAAGTTTTACTGAAGATTTTCAAAGACACTTGCAACATGATGAAGCGTACTGCAAAAAAGGTCTAAACACTTTTTTTGCACAAATCACTAGTACCAGTGACCATCGAATAAATCATCAGGGACTACCTAATAGTAATAGAATAAAGAAAATAAAGGTAGTTTGGGAAGAACGAGTAAAAATGATTCAAGATGCAATTGTTGCTTGAAACAAATTGATGAAAGAAGAGGCAATGCTATTTTAAAATCATTTTATGTCGTTAAAGAAATGTATAGTCCACAACTCTTCAAATTCAGGGATGATCACTAAAGAAGAGCTTAACAGTGACTTGGTGGCAATGAAGACTTCACTAGCTAGTCACTTCGACAACCTCGTTGAGTTTCCTAAAGAAGAATTGAAACAATGGCGTGTTACAATTATCATTGACAATGAAGACCACTCGTCAGCCATCGAACAATTGCAACTGGAACAAAAAGAAATGGAGGATGATATTTTTTCACTTCAAGTTAAGCAAGAAATCGCCATCCCACCAATAAAAAATGATATTGATAACTGGGTCAAGAACACCTTGTAGTATATTATTAACCCATAATAGCTACCACTGACAATTTCTTCAAGAAAATACCAAAGAAAAAAATGTTATGAAACCATATATACAACAACAAACGACAAACCAGACTAACATAATAATTTCATTTTGTAAGTAGTATATTGTTTTCATTTGCCGCTACTATCCTTTCCTTTTGTTGACTTGGTAATTGGTCACAATTCTTTGTTTTATGTCCTCTACAAACTTAACACTACTTTTTAACTGTCTTTCTCTCTTTCCTACAAGCCTTTCTTCTATTTACTAGTCCACTGGAACCCCAATCCCAGTCCATTTCGACAAACACATTTACTTTTTAGAGACATTATTTAAAATACAAATGTATATTTTTTGAACTTGACGAAGAACTCTTTAGAATAAATGGATAATAATTTTCCAAGATTGCAATTTAAAATTGAATTTTCAACCCTGCTTTCACTATTTATGGTTTTTCGATGAGACATCATGTTAATCTCTATGCATATGTACTACGTTACTTGTATTCTGGGAAATTCTAGTTGAAATTTTATTATTTTTTCACAAGTATTATATAAAGTACAATTGCATATATTTTTTTTGTGCTTTCCAAAGGACTGTTTTCACATATATGGCCATTAGTTTTCAACCCTTTGAATTAAACTGAATAGTCAATTTTTTCTTCACTGTGTATCATTTTTTCAATGAGATATCATGAAATATCATGTTGAGTTCTCTACATATGCGAATATTTACTTTCATTCCGCAAAATGCTATTTTGAGATTTATGCCATCATTTGTAAATTTTATAACATATTGTGAACACTGAATATAATACAACTTTGTCCTTTCTCATAGCTTTCTTTATTTCTGAATATTTAGTTAAGAAACCAACTATATTTTTTGGTTTTGTTTCACTTTTTTGTGGAGACGATTTATACTAGCCCATTTTAATCTTATAAAAATTGCAAAATCATCTGCCCTCTTGCATTGAACATTTTCTACTGGACCAAAACTTTCTTGCACAGTCTTGTTTCCCATTTGTGTTATTTACAAATCTTGTTTTCCTATTAAATTGGAACATCGACAATCCGTTTAATTTTTCATTGTATTTCATCTGTTCATTTTTTTGTACAATGTCTTTTCTCACCTTTGGTTGAAAAAACACTTTTCTTGTTAAACTGGAAGTTTGACAACACTGCTAATTTTGGACTCTGTTTTGTGTCTGCACAAGCAACTTGCATTGTAAAGGTAATTCAATCACATTTATTTCCACATATACTAATTTATGCACACTTTTCATTGTCTCCCGTAGATCTCGAATTTGGTGCACTGCACATTGCTTCTAGCAGATCCTAGTCTCAGTGCACTCTGCATTGCCTCTGCGCAATCTCTTTACAAGGTTTTATGGTAGATGTTTTTCATATAGTTATATGAAAAATTTCATGTCTTGTGCAGACAACTACAGGCCCTTTTCTTCTCGCACACCCGCACAACGTATCCTCCACACACTTTACAAAGATTTGAGCAAATTTTGGCATCAACACACTTTGCATTACTACCCGCACATCCATGCCTTTGCATAATTCTTTTTGTAAGTTTCGTGCTCCATGTTTTTTTATTTTTTTTCACATATCCCAATTCCAAATACGATATTCTGTGTCAAGAACTTTGAATCTTTTTCTTCTCTCACACGTTATGCCCAACACACTTTTTCCTGATTTTTATGTGTGAACCATCCATAATTTGATCAGTCTCCTTTATATCCGCACACATTTACTACCGCACAATAAAAAGAGTCAAACTAAAGATTTGATTATGCTATTATTTATTGTCGATCCTCTTGTTCCCCTCGGACAACTATATCATTTACAGTGAAGGTTCCATAATCTTTATATTACTCTTCAAATGCATATTCAACAATTAAACTAGAAATTAATTGCAAATACAAAACTTCAAGTCAGTTAACTATTTTCCATATTAAACTTCAGAGCCTATATTTCAGAATTATTCCAAGTTTTGTAAGTGTTGCTCATTATCCTAACTTCCAAACACTTTACATTGGTTCTCTCATATTCCAAGGTTTCCATTGAAAATTTCACTTACTTATCTTGCTTCTTGCATATGCTAACCACCAATTCAACCCTTCACTTACTTAGTTACTGAGGTTTGACCCACATTGAACATTTACTATTTAATTACTAAGTTTTACTTGACATTAAAAATTTAGTAAGATTTAGTTTACATTCATCAATTTGCAATCTTGAACATTTCTACAAACTTTAATCCTAAATGTTTTTTTTCGAAACAATTTACTGTGCTTTTTGCATATGTAAATCTTCCCCTTGAAAATTACACTTTTCACTAACTTTTATGTGCAAAGCTCCAACAATTTCATTGCTCTCCTTTATATGTACACACATTTACTTGTTGACAGTACACAACCAAACCAAAAATTTAGTTATTTTATCATTTCACTTATATGCTTCCTGCATATGCTGGCATTGTGTGTTTCGTTTTGTTGATTTCATTGTTTTGTCAAATTCAAATTACAATCTATAGTTATTTATCACAATTTGTTATGTCTGCTAACAATGTGACGAGTTTGCCAATATATTTCATTATATGTAGCAATTCATAAATATGATGCCTCTCTTTACTCATAGATGCCTCTTGTGTCAATACATAGCAATTATTTTTAACAAACTCTTATGCTAAATGTTTTTGCTTCAACAATACTAAATGTTTCCACTTGCTTTTTATTTTTTCTTTTCATTTTACTATTGCATAAACAATAATGTTGTTGTACCTAAATAGAGTTGTACATGCTCTATGTCTATGCCAAACATGTATAATTAACATTCATTAAATTAATAAATAATTATTAATCTTTTAATTATTTGTGTAAGACTATATTAAAAAATTATAAAAATCATTTTACAACAACGAAAAAACATCATCATCAAATACCATGTTATCAAATTTAGCCATAATTCGGGTAGAGAGGGTGGGTACATATGTAGGTAACTCATGAACAAGATTACTTGCAAGTGCAAAGAGACATCAGGTTTATGAGCTCTTAGGATTTAACTATAAATCCTTCAAAATTGGAAACGAAAAATCATGAACGTGATGTCATGTCATTGGCTCATAGGCACTTGAGCCATTTTTTTTTTGCAATGCCTTTGTATAAAATGAAATCACAAAGAATAGTGTTTTCTAATTCATTTCCATACAATGATATGAATCTCAAGCCCCTTGTTGAAAGCAAGTTTGCTTATTTATAATCACACATTCCATTAATGACCTTCAAACAACTCAAAATAAGTAGTAGCTGTTTATGTTGTGTCAAAACAACATTGACTAACAAACGGTTAGTTTAGTGCACTAGATGCCAATAATTCATCCATGTCATATCTCATATGAAAGAATCATGCTTTTTAAAAATATAATAATAGATGTCAAATTTTGATAAAGAGCTCATTGCTTATACAATACATGTCAACCTCCGACAAAGATCCCATTACTTGTCTAGCAGATGTGATTGTAATCATTATTGCTCCAAAAAGACATTGATAACTAGGTGACTATCCCACTCTCTAAGAGATTATTGGCCTAATAAATGATATATTGAAAAGATCATGAGCGTAACAAAAGAGCCTTGAACCTCATAATTTTGGGTATAAAAGAGTAGAAAGATGAGGACATGCTAGTAATAATAAAAGAAGAAAAATAAATCACTAATTGAAAAAACTTGCCTTATAGAAGCAAAGAGGCTAGGAAAAATAATTGAACATAAACATAGGTTGATTCGTGTCAAGGTAACCTCTAATGACCATAAATATGGCACACTTAGTAAATCTTTGAGCTTAAAAGAGTTAGGAATATTTATAAATGAAGACGACATTCCAGAAGACCAAGCTCAATTAAGAAAGGAAGTTCAAAAGGTAAAAGAAGCTAGGGAGGAAGAAAAATGAGCAATAATTAAGAATCAAAAATCTATTATTAGGGATAGACACCAAAAAGATAATAATAAGTAGGAATTTAGGATGCTCCAGATCCTCTCTTGGAACTATCGTGGCTTTCCATGGTGTAAAGGTCCTATGTTAAGTTTGATCCCAAGTGAAATTGATATTATATTTCTAGTTGAAACTTGGGAGCATGAAGATCTCAACTCCCTAACATAGAAGGATGTGCCTTTGTGGATAGCATGAAACAAGAAATCCTACCATATAGAGACTTGAGGCATAGCTTGTTACACTAAAAAGAACATTTCTCCTCACATTTGGCTTCATAAGACAGGCACTCTCAATTAGTACATATGGATGGAGATTCCATATGTTAATGCTAAGAAGATTTATATATCAATATGTTATTTTGCACCTATTAATTCTACCTTTTATAATAAAAACAAATTAGATAAAAATTGTCCTTATAATAGTCTAGAACAAGATATTTGCAGTCTAAGAAATGAAGGTAATATCCTCTTGCTAGGAGACTTTATTGCTAGAACAACAATTAATCAATATACATTTTTTAGCAATGATTCCAACCGTAATCCTCTTTGTCTAGATGAGGACCTTATTTTAGCTAACAAATAGTAAAGAAATTTTAAAGACCTAACTAAGAATTTGTTTGGTACCAAGTTAATCAAGCTTTGCAGTTCTCAAGATCTTATAATTTGAAATGGTCTAATGAGGTGGTCAAATTCTAACTTGATGACTTGTATTCATGGGCTAGTCAACAGTGTCGTGGATTATGTGATATATGATATCCCCGTTTACAACCAAATAGTAATGTTGACCTTTTAAACAACCATGAACCCGACTCTGATCATATACCTTTAACCCTAACTTTAAATTTTGACATGCAAAAAAGCCCCGTTGAAAAAATTATTATAGCCAAAGGCACTTTATTTTTGACAAAAATAAAGTTGATCTCTTATTAAAGGATAATAGTGAATTAAATATCCTATCTTATAAGAACAATATTGAATACCTCTATCATAATTTTACAACAACCCTTTCTACTTCCATTAATGAGTTCTCTATCAAGGTGTTATGTAAAAAGAAAAATAGAATAGCCAACCCTTGGTATGATAACGAGTGTAAAATTTCTAGAAGGCCATTAGGGATGCTCCTAATGATTCCTGAAAAATTGATAAAATAAATTGGTACAAAGTCCTAATTGAAAGGAAAAAATGGTACTACATAAATAGAAAGTAGGAGAATCTTTTGCACCTTTCTAAGCTATATTGTAAGAAATTCTAGAGGAAAATTTTGAATCGTAAAAATAATAAAATAATATGATTCCCTTGAGGGATTGGAATTCATCCCTTAAAAATACTTATGAATCCCCTAATGTCATGAACAACATTTCAAACATTTCTATAGAGGATGAAGTTTTTTCTATAGAAGAAATAGAGTTTGGGGTTAAATGACTCGCAAAATGGAAAGCTAAGGACATCAAAGGATACCAAGTTGAAAGCCTATCCTCATCCCTCATATACACAATCTCTTCAATTTAGCAATCAACCAGGGCTTGCCTAAACCCTAGATGCAAAGCCTCATTGTACCTATTTTTAAAAGTGGGGATAAAACTAATCCCTCTAATTATAGGACCATTATTATTAGCCCCATTTTAGCCTATGGAATTATTTTGGAAAAGAATATTGAGATATGGATAGATAGCCACAAAAAAAGAGGTAAAGGCTAGGCCAGATTTAGGAGCTATCATTCTATTATGGACCACCTTTTTATGCTTAGGACTATTGCAGAGGAGTGTTGCAATAATAAAACTAATCTCCTTTGTTGTTTCGTTGACTTTAGAAAATATTTTGATAGTGTGCCCAGGATGAACCTTTGGGATAGGTTAGAAGAGATAAGAGTTCCTTTCGATTCAAGGAATGCTATGGTAAGGTTGTATGAGAATGGTATTTCTAAGTTTAGGAACACCAATGGATGGTCAAAAGAAATTAACTGCAATATAGGAGTCAAGCAAGGTTGTCCCCTGTCACCTACGCTTTTTGACATATACATGAACAAGTTAGAATATTGTTTGGAGAAAGCAGGGTGTGTCATCCCAACATTCACTAGTATAGTCATTATCCTTCTTCTCCATGCCAATGGTATTGTTCTTATGGTGAGGAATCCCTATGATATCAACAAGAAACTAAGATTTTTTCTCTAGTACAAGTATGATTGTTAAGATTGACAAAACAAAATTTATGATAATTAAATCCAAAAATATCACTTATACTACAAGGAAAACACCTTGTAGCGGAGGTTTTTAGTGTTATAAGATTGGGAAATTTTTTCAAAAAAACCTATGCTATTCATAGTGGAGGTTTTAACTAATGTTCCATATAACTAAACAAATTTGAACGAGCGGAGGTTTTAGCAGAGGCTTTTTTATCGGTGCTTATATTGGTAAAACACATCGCTACGTTGTTGAGTAAAACACATCAATGTGTACAAAAAGATAAAAAGTAATGCTGCTCTTATAATTTTTACGCACCAATCTGTCTTTTTTTTTTGTATGAAGCATCGATGCTTTTTTATATTCCATATGCACCGGTTCGTATGTTTTGTTTCATGCGGAACCTGTGCTCGTATAAATATTACGCACCAGGTCGTTCTTTTTGTTTTACAGCACACATATGCGTGTATAATGTGTAAATCACTAGTGCATATATTATATGAAAAGCACCAGTGCGTAGTATAATTATGCACATCGTAATATTTTGAAATGATAAATATAATCGTACATTATTTCAAAGAGATGGCACAAGCTCTGCGGTTTTAGGCAATGTACCTGAGGTTTTATCCGTAGGGCCTCTTGTGCCCTCAGGCCTGTGGCCCAATAATATAGCGGCCCTCTCTTACCTAGATATTTCACGTCATGCAACTACAATTATTTCTTGCAGGATATAGATGGCACTCTGACTGAGCCCTTGCATCATCTCCATGGTCCTTTCCTCCTACCCATCCTTGTTCAGCCTATTCTAATTATTATAGGAGGATATAGGTGGTGCCTCTTCGTATCAAATTTCAATGCACTTCAAACAGGTGGATTTTGAGGACGATCTTTTAGGCGAAGAAGTTATTTTCCCCTTTGGTGCCAAATTCATCATCCTCCAGAATCTTGCTGCACTAATTTCTTCATGTGATGGGGAACCGTTGATTGATCTAGGAGGATGGTTGGATTATGCAGAGAAGTTTCAAGATATATCCCCCTTGAAATTGAGTCATAAGAATCTCGAGGCATCCCCTCCCCCCCCCTCCCTTATTCTCTTCCTTAGCTCCCACACTAATACATATAGGCTAAAAAATCGACGAACTATTACGACGATTGTGATAAAATCAATTTTTTTGTCGAAAAAAATTAAAAAAAAAATAAAATTGCTGTTTTTTTTTTTAAATTAGTCTCGATAACGTCGCAATTCCGACGTGTTCTAAGGTTGTCTAAAGTACCACGACAAGTTCCGACACTTTAATATAGCTGTTTGTAGGTCAACATAATGGTCATTGACTTCGAAATGGTCAACCTTAATTTATGGTTATAGTTGTCGGAATTCTGACGATGACGAATCTATAAATTAGTTAATTTGAACCGAATTTCGACTAATTTTTTATAGTTGCGACATATTTTATGTTTTATAGCTCTGCCAATCTTCGTTTTTATGTCAAGGTTTGCTTTTTGATTAAGACATCAAACTGATCTTTGATATACAGAGCTTAGTTTTGTGATCATTGTTCAAGGTGTGCAAGAGGATTTTAGACTTTGAAGGTTAGTTAAATATTTTTTTTCTTTTGTCTCCTTTAATATTTTATAACCTTATACGTTTATGTAGATTTTATGTCATCTGTGAACATGCTAATTTTTCCATGCTTATATGTGACTT